>JAAOAK010000225.1:0-80544 GCA_013396175.1 Fusarium denticulatum | reverse complement strand
TCCCGCGCATTTGTAATGCAAACCCTCAGCAACCAAGTCACCGACCTTGACCAAATTGTTCATCTATCTGAAATACAAACCTTTGGGTGTTGTCAAGCGTTATCTGGAGATGGATGTCAAGGCAGATTCTTTGTGTCCACCCATGATCTCGGGCGTTCCAGTTTGGATGTTAAGATATTAGAACGCTGCCAGATTAATTTGCTTTATTGACATGAACTGAACCCGCTAACGCATGTATATAGGATTATGCTATGACTATTTTCCGTTCTATTGATGATTTGCAGCAGAAGTTTCAGAAGGAAACCCCATGTGATACGACTGTACGTTTATCTCCACATTCTTACAGTATCGACTAATATATTATCTACAGGAAGCAATGTCACCTATCCTCCAAAACCTCAGACTCCTGAACCACGAGGCGATGTGCGCAAAGGTTCTTCACACGTCTCATAAGTTGGGAAATTGGTCTCTCGGTCTCGATATCAATATGCTTCAAGCCAGAGTGGGTATCCTGGAAACTGAGAAGAGGCGGCATCGAGATCTTCTCTCGAGCCTTGAGTCACGCCTGTCTGCGTTGGAGATCAAGGTGATGCGACTAGAGACCATGGCAGCTGAGAATTGTAAGATCTTGAAGGAGTGCCAAGATGGGAACGAGCTTTTGCGCAAGGCTCGGTTTGGGAATGGGGGTCAGATTAAAACTGAGATTGAGGATCAGCTCGAGATTGAACCCGGGACTTCCATTGAGGCTTGGATTAGCGCGAATGATCGCTACTATTTTGGACAGGACGAGGTTGAGCGTCGCCTTGGTTGATGTCTAGATCGCCCTCGGGGTTTAGCTGGGCACAAATAAGGGTTCGGGTTTGACATCTCGTTGCGGCCTATGAAGCCGGGAAAGGTCTATATGCTTTATAGCAATTGAATTGATGCGTATTTGTATTCTGCGATGCACGTGGTTGCGTAAGCGACAACAGATAGCTGTCTGAACTTTTACACCTGAGAGTATGCCCTTCTTCGTTCAGATGCACATCAGCTGGTGTTTGGAACCGATAATTAACACTCAAGAACAGCGTGAATACTCGCCATCACCATCAATTATCAGGCCCTCCATGCAGGAAGGGTCTCAGCAATGTCATATCTATCATTATCACATAAAGTTGTTACACCGTGCCTTCAATTTGGGTGCGAAGACTCGTCTCTGCGCTGTTGTCTTCTTCACGGTCAATATGTCCACACGTCAGACCTACGCTCCCGTGCCGGGTCGTTAGCCATCTTCCGATCTTCGCGGAGCAGGCCAAGACAGATGAGCGCGACACAGGTTCCAAGATGGACATTACGGATGGTGAGAATGAAGCCTCGCTGTTTCCAACAAGTCTACAGAGGAAACCGTCGTCTACGAGCGCTCAAGTGCACGTAACAAGGATGACCTTGCCGAGCTTGGGTTCAATCTTTCTAACGAGGTCGCAAATACGAAAGAACTATCATTCGGACAAGAGATCGTCTACAAAGAATCTGCATTGCCAATGTCACATGCTAACTACAGTCTGGTCCCGCGCTTTCACCTGACTACATCAATGAGGCTCATGCCCCATACATCGCTAATGTTCTCGATGGAAGTCAGGCACTGTAGGAAGAGCTGAATCCGCTATAAACGCCCAATCGCCTGATGGCCCGCCGGGAACCCTCGAGTTTGTAGCGCGTACCCAGGCGCTTTGGCTCGGTTGCCTTGAGATCAACAACACCTGTCACGATCAACGTGGTGTCTTGGGACTTGGAGCTCCGGATGAAATAACAGGGGAGTTAGGTGAGTAGAATACAGAGGGCGAACAAATAAAACGTAACAGGCGATCGAATACGAGGCGGCGCGCTCGCAGAGCCCGAGAGACTTTCACCACGTCCTATTTCCTCAAGGAATCAAGACACCTTCCAGCTGTTAATATTTGGGAGCTATGGTGCGTATAACATCCTTTAGGAACCTGTTCTTGATGTCTTGTATTCTGTTGCGCATCGGTCTCCAGCTATGGGCTTGTAGTAGACTTCCTTGTCAAGAGACTTCGAAGATGCCATTCTTCAGACCATCGAGCTACTCACCTGAGCCACGATAAATCGGACGGTCATACGGGTACCAGCAAATTAACAATATCCTCGTTCTCAATGTAACTGGAAGTTCCCATTACGTCGTTCCCCGGTCGCGGTGTAAGGTAAAGGTCACGCCATAAGAGTTAAGAGCTGAGTGGGAACGGTTTTCAACAGAGCGAGGTGTTCCAATTCGCTCAATATCATCATAGCAACATGGCGAAGTACGGTGGACCACGTTGCGTCGGCCGTCTGATCTTACGGACCGGGTGGATGGTTCGAGGTCATGATGTGCCTCCAGCCCTTTTGTAGTCTGAATAGTGTCTGCTGAGGTGTTTGAGTCGTGAAGAGGTAATCCCGAATGAAATCCTGCTCTATGGCCCTGATACTGGGCCTTTTTCTCACTCTGGAATGAGATCAAGTCAGAGTGCGACTGGCCGTCTCTATCGATCCTGTTAAACCCCATGCTTACACTCGCTAACTTTTCCCCCTGTTCCCCCAGTCAGAATCTCTATGGGGGTCCCGAAGAACAGTCCAGCAATTGTCGAGGGACAGACAGTTCTTCGATCCGCCTCTGTGTCCGTAGCTCTTTTTGAGAGGATCGAGCACTGATATAGAGTAGAGGCACAGCAGGAACAGCTGAGAAGGACTCTCACAGATTTACCAACTGGACCGCCCATCCAGTGTGCAATAAACATCACTCGCTGACTTTCATTGCCTTTTCTTTGGACCGCTAGGCTGTGTCCTCGTCACTCGGCTTTTCATGAAGGGAGTAAGTAATGGTTGCCTCGCACCCGTCTGTCAACATACGAGCATCAGGGAGATCCAGATACAGAAGCTTCTGGGCCAGAACCGGTCCTTTTCTTCGGTTTCTGCAAATGTCGTACGTGACACTGGCTCAGGCAATTCGATCCCAGAGCCCCAAAAGCACGAGAAAGCTCCCGGCAACGTTCTACGTCTTGGGAGTTATAGAGGCTCAGTTTGTTCAGTCCAAGTCTTTCTCATGTAGTCACCAAGGCCGTGAAGCAACACGATGTCTACATCCACAGGACTTTGACTCTCGGAAATGATGAAAATGCCCCACCCATGTTTTAGAGTCGCGTGATTCACGTCGCCTGATCACAGACCCGCGTGTTGCAACCGTTCGGCCGGGATTGCCCCTTCGCAAGACGAAAGGTTGGGGTGAGATATTTGCTCTATGAGCAGAGAGCGAGAAATTAGCAAGAGGAGGAGTATATATAAGAAAGGAAAGAGAAATTAAAGATTGCGAGGGCACCTTTCTGCTACTTAGACTGTGAATATTGAACAAGCAGGCAGCGAATGTGATAAGCTGTCTATCTGGTTGATCAGTTCTCTCCACACCTACGCCGCTCGCTAAACCTCAGCACTCCACCCATTAGGCTCACCATTACTCTTTCTGGACTCAAGGTATTCCGTGATTCGTTCTAGCAAGGGCCAGCTTTCAACGGGCCGAACCTTATTGTCAAGCTGTCATTGGCAATGTCCCAGACAGGGCCATGACAGGAATTTTCGCGACAAAAGCGGCTGAACGCCGCAAGAGACATCAGCCTTCTATATTGGCCACTGATCCACACTTTACGCACATTATTTCTTTGTTACTTGTAGCTGGGGGTGTATTCAAAACAGCACGACGCTTTGGAGTGTTGTGATCAGATCTGTTGTGTTGCGCGGTCGATGAAGCCCAAAACAGACGCTGAGGCACAAACTCAAGAGAAATTTCAATAGCCGATCTTGTCAGGTGTAGTAGAGTTAACCAGAGCACTATCCAGCGATCCCTTCCGCCTGTTCAGAACCATCAGCTGGTGCTCTTCTACAGGGTGGCCACACTATGCCTTCCCAAGGTCATTGTACACTAATCAAGTGCACGGGGTGGCATTTTGATGAGCACCAGGAATTCGCCAGAGGTATAACGAAACAAAACGGCTGTATTTCCCTTCCCAACTGTTGTGGGTGAGCCCCCTCTTGGTAAAGGCTTATGCGTCTTTGACTCCCGCCTCGCACAGAATCATCATCCCCTTACTCTGGGACTCTGCTTCTATGTCGCATACTGACGACGATACAGCCACATTGGTAGCAAATATGTCACTAGACTAAAGCATTGGCCAGCCTTACAAGGATGGTGGAGGTACTTGGCTGGACGCTATCTCAGACGACGGAGAATTTCGCCCTGGCGATATGGACGTGAAGTATTGGACCTCCCTGGCGTGAATAGTTCGGAACTTCAACGTGCTCCAAAACAACAGTATCGCCAGTCAGCGTTACCGATACATACATGTTGAGGGCCTGAACTACCTGAAGCGGCAACATATCGATCCCCGTCACCAAGTCCTTCTCAGAACCGCTTCCCATCGAACAGAGCCATTCCACGAATTTCCCTCTGGTGGTTTCTCGTACACTTTGCTGAGATTGACTTGAGATAATGCGTCTCCTCCAAATCCATAGCTTCATGGTTCCCAATGCCGTCCCGCCTGGTCTCGCTTGGATACCTTCCCAGCTCCGAACAACAAAGTCTTCAGGATTGTACAGTCGCGGCTTAGTCGCGGCTCTAAGCCCCCTTGCCGCTCGTCTTATTCCATCGGATGGGCTGTAAGAATATTGGAATCTGGCTTCAAGTCCTGGATGTGCAGTTGGCTGATGATGATCTTGAAGGTGGACATGATCCCTGGATTTCCCCGAGGACTCGGCGCGTCTCTCAAATCATGTCATGGATTGGCAGTGTGTCTGGACAAGCTCTCTTGACAGCTGAGTACCTTGCGTAGGTTTCAGCTGAGTTAGCCTATCTCACAGCGCATCTACGCATTTCACCTATGTGTCTTTCAACCATTCCATTTCGCTGCCGTCGTACAGCGAATGAGGTCGTCGAACATGGCACTATTCTGGAAGCCCTCTGCTCACTTGATGATGTGATCAGCTCTGAGCGCGAAAGAAGCGCTTACACCATTGGCATAATAGACATGACTACCATCTTCCCTGCTTGTAGAATGACTCCTTTGAGCTGCCAAATCACGGTAGCCTTTCCGAAATATAGATGCCGTGGAAGTATTCTCCGTTTTTCTTCTAAATAACATAGAAGGGCAAGTCTTTTTCGGACCTCGGGATTAAAAAACAAGGAGGATAGCGAATCCACGCTACAGAGGACGCCGATTTTAATTCTCATCCGATAAATCGCTGTTCTTTATGAAGATTATAATCAACCATGAATGATGATAATTTCAGAAAATTTGCAACCGCAGAAACAATCTCCATTCATGTAGGCCACGTCCTTAAAACGGTAGCAAATGACGAGGAAAATATTTGAAGTAATTGTTCTCCACGAATTTCGTTTGGCACAGGAGCTGTATCCTTTCAGATCTCCTGATAGAGGATGTATTTACTCATTGCTGTTGCAATCGCACAATTGAGCTTCACCTACCCTGCACTTCTCAGCCGAGCATTCTGAGCTTTGAGATGAGGAAAAATTGTCGCGCTGAGGTGTGAGTGGGGCATGACGGTAAAAATAGATTGATAAAAGCTACTTGTTGATGCTAGTAAGGTACGAGGCACAGCGGGTACACCTTAGCAGATGGTCCAGAGCAGGGTTGAAGCTCGGACCGCACATGATCAGTCACGTGCCTGGAGCTCTCCAGCTCTTGCATCATACTGTTCACCGACGTCATTGCCCATGTTTCAGCTTTCATCATCAATCGCTTCGTACCCGATTTGCACTGCAGCATGCAACACACAGAGGACTCTGGCTTGATGCCGGCTACATTGAATCGCGCCTCTAGCGGTATGTATGCTCATATTGTTTGACCCGACCCTCTCAAGCACGCGTCAGCAGCACCCTCGACGCGACAAACTCTTGGTCTGCATCGCAACCCCCCTCTTGGCCCTTACATTGGCAAAAGCTCAACCGCATTCTACCACGATCAAGTCACTAACTCCGCTTGGATAGGGACCGACTACAGCCCTCGGTAATTGAGGAGCAAGCGAGGCGCCGTAAAGACTCCGACCTCGATCGATCGATCCTCCCGCTTTCGACTGCCTCGACGCAGGAAACCAGGTAACCTGCAAAGCACAGTCAATACATCGGCAACAGACTTCGCAATCCTCTCTCGACATGTCCCATTGCGCCTCCACGGTTAGCCGTTGACATTTGGCTTTCCGTCCTGTACCGACCACGAAGACTCTACCCAACACTCCGAACCATCATGGGGAATCCCCGCTTCGACGTCCACCGAGCTTCGCAATTTGCGCCGAAATACCATGCAAAATCCCCCTTACCGATACAAGATTCCCGGCCAATTGTACACCTCGTGACCTCGAGAGGCGACAATATGCCAAAACATCATTTTAAAATATTGTCTTACGGGTCTGGGAGGGGGGTGTTCTGTCACTGTGCGTGTGGTATATTGTGCCACCAATTTATTTCTCCGCGAAGATTTATTTGACTGATTCTGGGTCAGCCGACATTAGTATCCCTCTCGCACGGTATCTCTTGGACGACTTCAGAACTTTGCGCACTTGTTTAGCTCATTGAGCACCGATATTCCATGTTCACCAATCCGCTCTTCTTGTTACCCGCCAAAGGGAAGGCGGTTTCAATTCGATCATGGGTCTCAACCGTAGTGGAAGTCAACCATCCACGATGCCATAGCCGCGGGACACAAGGCTCGTACTGACCAGCACATTTGCCGCTGTCGGGATAGTCCCTAGGCTACCCGGCCAGGGTCAGCTTCCCGATTCCACAGGCGTTCTTGGAGATGCAAGAGGATCCTGCTGCTGTTTGAGAAGCAACCCTACTCGTCCTAGAACCCCATACATTCCCGTCCCCGATCAAGGCCACTATGCAAGCACCATCACTTGACCCCCTACCCGGCGACAAAGATCCCCAAGGTGCCACCGATTCATACGGAACCAAGTGGACCGGCACCTTCGCCGCCTCTTGTTTCGAGCGTCCTGTGCGCCAAAAACGTCTCTGCTGCGAGCACGATGCCTTTCGGAACCTCCCCGCACAACCTCACCCACAATTAACAACATCGTCACCTCTGCCACAGAGCACGCGGCACACAGGTACAGGCTACTCAATGCTCCAAGGGCCACCATCAGTGCCCGTTGCTGAGACCTTAGCTCAAATCTTACGGCTTCGCGCGCACAATCCAGCTTGCAACCCAAGCCTCTTGTGATGGTTCATGAGCTGAAGGGAGGTATAGGTCCTCAGTCGGATTCCTTTTTAGCGCTGCCTACTGCAAGGCAAGCTCACTGACGTCTCGGCTCCATTGGTAACCACAGGGAAAACGGATATCGAAAATGGCAACGAGAAGGTACGAATCGAGATTATGGAAAGGATTACGGCATGTGAAAATCAAGACAGTATTGACGGATGCGCTAAGAACGATTGCCATACGCTCAGAGTGGCATGCGAGGAGTGGTGCGAAACTTCAAGGACGTTCTTGACCATCAAGCATCGCGGTCAAGAACAGAAAACTTTATCTCCGTGTCGCAACATGCTCATCTTTTCTCAGCCTTGCTTCCCTGCAGTATTCTAACCATTTCAGTGTCCCTGACACGCATTGGCCAGATGAATGGTGTTTGTCCTCTATCATCTTTAGAGTTAACATCGGCTCCGCTCTCAACTAATACTCGAACAGTCTCACAATTTGCAGATGCTGCCGCAAAATGCAGCGGGGTTTGCCCTCTCCGGTAGGTGCTGGAATTCCTAGTCTCCAGATTGGCCCCTGTTTTGATCAACTCCTGCACAATGCCAGCGTGCCCATTTTCTGCAGCATATGAAAGTGGTGTCCTGCCACTACCTTCTCTAAGATCACACTCTGTTCTCGAGTCCACCATTGCACCCCGCTGTAGCAGAAGCTCGACCACAGATGGGTGTCCATTTTCTGAAGCAAATGAGAGCGGTGTTCTTCCTTTAGAACATTCTATTCCGAATACCTCGTGGTGGGCACCTCTCGATTCTAGTTCAGCTCCTTGGTCGAGTAATAACCGAACCAGTGTCTCATGGCCCCATTGTGCCATGTAGGACAGTGGCGTGCGTCTCATATCATCTGGGAGGTCTATCTGGACTCTCCCAGTATCAATGAGCACTTTTGCGGCGCCTTTGTGCCCATGACGTGATGCTAGCAATAGTGGTGTGGCACCACCACCACCACCGATACATGGATCACCTCCGAATCGGACGAGTAACCCGATAATAGCCTCATAGCCTCTCTCTGCTGCAAATGACATCGGACTTTTCACATGGGAGCCTCTATCAACACCTTCAGAGTTCGGGTTAGCGCCTTTCTCCAATAGAAGTCGCACGATATCTTCGTGACCCTTTCCAGCTGCAAACGACAATGGCGTTCTCCCCTCGTAAAAATTGCTTGCTGTGGTTTTGGAATCGAAATCAACATGCGCCTCCAACAGTAGCTGGACAAGAGAACTGTGTCCTTTTTCTGCTGCAAGTGATAACGGTGTTCTGCCCCTCTCAAGGGGACCTCCTGTAGCTTTAGAGTCGGCATTAGCTCCCATTTCTAATAACAAACGGACAATAGAGTTGTGGCCGTTCTGTACCGCAAACGATAATGGCGTCCTCTCGCGGCCAGAATCAACAGTAGCGTCAGACTTCAATAACAGTTGCACAGTACTCTCGTGCCCTTTCTCCGCCGCAAATGACAATGGCGTTCTCTCTCTACCAGAGTCGACATTGGCACCCCCTTCTAATAGTAGGCGGACAATAGCATCGTGGCCGTTTGATGCAGCACATGATAAAGGTGTGTCTTGAAAGCTCAAGCTCCGATTCCCCTCTATGGGATGTGGTTGAGGATTTGACATGGCCCCTCGTTCGAGTAACAGACTGACAATAGACTCATGGCCTCCATGTGAAGCATATGACAGGGGACTGATCCCACTTTGATCGGTAGAGTCTAGTTCCTTTGTGCTCGCGTTAAGTAACAACTGGACAATGTCTTGGTGCCCATGTTGAGCAGCAAATGACAGCGCTGTCCGCCCAGATTCTCTAGGGAAAGTCATATGAAGATCAGGGTTAGCCCCTTGTTTCAGCAAGAGGATTGCAATATCCTTATGCCCCATTTCCGCTGCATACGATAGCGCTGTCCGCCCTGAGTCGTCGAATTCCAACTCAGCACCCGATTCTAGCAACAGCGTCACTATAGCCTTATGCCCACATCGAGTAGCGTATGAAAGTGGCGTCCATCCCCATCCGAACATGGTATTAGACGTGAGGTGTATGCATGCCTTGTGGTTGATCAATGTCCGAACGGCAGCCTCATGGCCTTTCTCTGCAGCAAAGGATAAGGGTGTCCTTCTTTCATGTTGGTATTTGTCAGTACCGCGAGAATCTCTATCAGCCCCGTTATCAATCAATAGTTTAATGACAGTTTCATGCCCCTGCTCAGCCGCATATGATAGTGGAGTTCTGTTGTAATCGTCGGTTAGATCTGCTTGAGAGCATGTCAAAAGAAGTTTCTGAACAATGTTCTCGAGTCCAAAATATGCCGCGATATGAAGACTTGACGTTGAAATCGGTGGTCTTGGCCGTCTTAGCCAAAACCCCGTGCTTGATATTGATGTTTCTCTGACCAGGAGTACGCAGACAGATTTCATGAGTTGTGTTCCGAGATTGAAATGTTCTATAAGTTCGTCGACGGAGATCGATGAATCACGAGCATGGTGCCCCCAATTCTTGGCTGCGTAATGGTAAAATGGGTACGGCTTCAGTCGATCTTCCATGCCATCCCAACTATCGTAGTAGGCTTCTTCAAACGAGCTGAATGAGAGATAAGCGATACAGGCTCGCGCAATATCTAGTTCCGTAACAGGAAGCAACTGGCAAGGCCTTTGGTTGATGTATTCCTGAACAGTGTAGTGAACTAGCTGGATAGTTTTCTTGGCTTCATCGACAGCAACAAGCCCGGCACACACTGTAACCAATGTCTCGTCGAATGGCAAATCTGCTTCGCAAGGTTCGCACTGCACCGAGCCCATTGCGAGAGCATGTTGGAGTTCTTGGACAGTCAGTTCTCTCTTGGCGCGTGCAATCCAAAAGAGCACCTGTTTGGCAAGTATAATGTGATCTGGCTGTTGTTGATTGATTCTATCCATTGTCTCTTTGTATGCTTTAGTCAATGCGTCGGCTATTCCGTCTTCATTTCCATGCTTCTGGAAGGCTGTCAACTGACGTCGCATCTCAGTCTCTGACGTCTTGTAACTCAGTAGCTTTAAGTATATCTGAGCTAACAGAAACCTGTAAATGATGAGCATTTGCATTATTCCCTTAATGACTGGGAACCTACATTCCCTTCGCAGACTCTGAGATTTTCTTTATGATGTCGTCCTTCAAGTTTCTATTTCCCTTTATAGCAGAGGGCAGGATGTTCAAATTGTGCTCGACATATCGTGCTATGTCTTCCGTGGATCCCAGAATCTCCAATCTTATCACATTTCCAAAGATTTTGTTGATATCTGTGATGATTCTCATATCGAACCGCGATGTCATCAACACGTTGATCTTATGTCTCCGCTGCAGCTCACGTAGAAGACTGAGGAAGCTTTCGCGTGAGCTTCCGCTGGGCCCGTATTCGTCCAATGCATCGACGATGAGATACACCTGGGAATGCTGTGCAACAACATTCTGAAGCGCATTGAAGATGTCTTGCCTTTCTGGGCGCTTTTCCCTCTCCTTATGAGAAGCATAAAGATTGTTGATATCGACTGGTAACGAAGGCAACTTTGCGACAAGCTGTTTCAGGAGAATTAACAATAGCTCATCTGGGTTTTGAAGGTCATATCGTTGAAAGTTGCAATAGATATACGCCAAGCCAATGCTAAGGTCATCTTTAGAGGCTGATTCAATGTGGTCAATCACAGTTGATGCCAGAATTGTTTTCCCTGCACCTGGAATACCTGGACAAAACAACGTTTGCCCGCATGTGGCTATCCAGGTGCGAAATTCTTCCGCCTCAAAAAACCAATTGGCAGTTCCACGTTGCCTTTGGGTTTTAAACTTTGACTGTTCTGAAGCGTAGTCAGTTTTCGTGAGCCAATTAAGGATATGGGCTTTATGGCTTTCTATGTGCATAGACTTGATCTGCCTGACATCTTCTCGTGTTTCGGATACAACTGAATGAACTAGCTTTGCGTTAAGATTGACTACTGACGAGACATTCCGTGACATGAACTAACCATCTTGAATTATATCCTTGATTGGACGTTCCCTCTGTATATCATCTGCCTGGACATGTTGAAGAAGTTCCTTTGCGAACGCGGCCGCCATAATAGCTGCATGCTCTTGCCAGTCCTTGTTCTTATGGGAATCTGCATAATCGCAGATACCTCGAATAACCAGGCAAGGGAAGTGATTCATAACCCCTGCCGCCTCCATTTCGATACAGAGGACATGCCCTCCTAGGTCCTTATTAAGCTTATTTCGGGCAGTGGCGCCCTTGATAAGCCCGTCACCTGATGCAATAAGCCCATAGTGAACGACCATGTCCCTAGGAGGTCTCTTTACCGTCATCGACTTGTCACATAAGTGGCAGCTCTCATGCTCTTCGTCTTCGTCTTCGTCCTCTTCTTCACTTTCTTGTCCTCCTCCTTCTCCACTTAAGGTCGCCTTTTTGACGTGACTGTAACTCGCTTTGAACAGCACATCTTTGAGTGAATCGTTTCTCAAGAACTTCGAAGCGAGCATTGGCCACTTCTTTTTCACTTCTTCCAGATAAGTCGGGATTTTAGTCCCTTCGAGATTCTGCTGTGCTTCCAAGAGTGTCAAAGCTGTGAGGAGCGACTGGGGGGGATGATCAAGTGCCCCGGTGCGTTCAAAATCATCCTTGTTATCATGATGCTTGCCAAAGTCCCACTTCACAACACCTGCGAAAGTGCTGGTGGGCGTGCTGACCACGACATCTCCAAGTCGAACTTTGTTAGATGGAACGCCGCCCCCAATACCAACCATCAGGCCAATCTTGATGGAAGGGAAATTATTTGCCATATTCCGGGCAACTGTCGCTGCTGAAACATTCCCTGTGATACCCTTAGGCAGACAAGCCATAACAATGTTATGGCCTGCAATAGAGCCAAGAGTGTATGCATTGCTGTCTGTCTGAGGTTTTGGTAAGCCCGGGTGTTTCTCATCTAGCATCGCGATAGATGCAGTAAGCTCTTTAGGTAGCGCGCAAATCCAGCCTACAGTGTAGTCATTGTGCGTCAGGGCATCGCGGCTCGTTGGCTTCTGAGCTGTGGCTTGGTCGAGATCCTCAGTGGTCTTTCTCTTCTGCCCCACTGCATCATCAGCACTCGATTGTCCTTGTGGCATTGCGGCCGGGGCAGGATTCTTTGCTGTGAAAAAATGTTCCCGTGGCTAGTGATGTGGCAAGGAGTGGACTGGGTTAAGATGGCTAAATTGTGAGAGAGACTGAAGGTTAAAAGTTGAGGCGAAGAATGGTCAATCGGAGTGCGGACAGGCACGGTACTTCATTTCATTCAACCTTCCCCTCATGTCAGCGTGTCTGCTCAGCTTGACCAGGGTAATATGCAGTAATATGCACGACTGGGAAGCGATCTGCCTAGTGAATGCCTTGCCTGGAGTTCTCCACCCTGCCTAACGAATATGCTCCTGCATTTTGCCTAATGCCTGATCTTGCATTGAGTTTGGATAAGGCTCGTAGGGAAGGTACCTTAAAACCACACTCTATACCTCGCATCTCTGCGGTTTACTCAGAGACCCTTGCACAGAATCTGCCCAGTGCACGCGTTGAGATTGCCATGACATCCTCCCTCACACGATAAATATTCTCAAGCATTGCTTACTGCAGGCCTGGCTTCATCTCGACCAGCATCTCGACTACTGCCCTCCTTCGCTCGACTTCACGGATACGTGTCGAACCGCTCAATAAAGTCCTCCTCTTTCCGATAAGCGCCTACCACTTCCCTCAGCATATCGTTACCTCCGAGCCACCAATTTCAACCCGGTACCGACCCTCTTCGAGCGGCTAGCGATCACCACTTGTACAGACAGCGAGCGACCTAAAACCCTCACCACCAAAGCTTCTCCCGTATCCCCGTCCTTTTACAGATTCGTCAAGCATCGCCAACTGCATTGCAGCCTGTCAATCCCACCATGCGTCATTGTCAACGGCTCCACTGCGCACTATCACGAAAGAACGTCAGCCCCAGAGACATGAACCCGAACCCTGTACTGGAGTACCTTCCGTTGCGATCGCCACCGAAGCTCCGGCTCCGACTGCGACTCCGAGATAAGCTTCGATCACAGCTTTGCTGTGGAATATGTGATGACATTGCGATGCTGGAAAAGTTGCAACAAAAAACTGGGGTATAAAAACGACGGTCCTGGGATACCGATGTTGAAACCATTGGGATTCGAAGACGAGAAATATACAGATGCTAGAGGCTTTGCGTCGGGCTTCTTTGGTCACCGATCAAGGCTAGCCACTTCCTGTCGCTCGACGATCGTGATTACAAAGATCACTGTTGGGGATTATGGCGGTCCACTGATGAAGGAGAAGTCGCTGCTCGCCAGCAATAGGAACGGGCTCCCTTCCAACTTCCAGACAGACCGTCTCCATGATCAGCAACACTCGCCTCACCTCACACGGTCTTGTGGCCTTCCGCATCCCAATCGTTGAGCAATTTGCAGAGCATTCGGCTCAAGCCTGTGGCCCTTGCTGCCTGTCGTCAATTTCTGCTTCGACCTTTCAAGTGCGCATCACGCATCGATCGTCCCTCGCAACCAAATCGTTTCCGAGGAGCACCAACCGAGCGCCTTTTGCCCGAGACCACGGCGGGCTCTGGGGTGGATAATGATCGCATTTGAGAATGGGGTCATCGCAAGAACCCCAAGAAGAGCCGAAGGAGCAGTGAGACAGCGACCTTGCCTTGTTGATGGGATGATGCCGAGTACAAGACAAGGAGACGGAGCTGTACAGCAAGACACCTGATGCATCGATCAGTCTCAACTCCAAGGAGCATTGAAGCCTGTCGGTCGGTACACTGGACTTCACCAATCACTTGAAAGGCATGTTATGCCAACAGGCGCTATCACTGTCCATATCCCACCGACCAGCTAAGCGACGATCTCGAATGACTGCTGTTTCACGACCAGCTCTTGGACCTACCGTCAGCTACATCCCATGACGCCAGTGATAACGACGACCCCTTTTCTCGAAGATAAGCTGTAGAGGTGGGTGGACTTTGGCAGCGTCACGGTGGCCATGACTGCGCTGAGGCTGGGCATCGACATTTCGCCATGGTCATAGTGCCAGGACAGTCGTTCTCTTCATCTTCATGCAGCAGCTTGGGCGGGCAGGACGGATTGTACTGCGGATGTTATCCTGATGTTGTTGACATTGCAAGACCCTTGGATGGCCTCGTTCACCGCCAGTTGGTATTGCAGAAGGGCTCGGCGGCGTTGAAGCGCGCTCAGTACAAGGGACAGATTCGCGGGGTCCCAGTCGGAGTCCACTCCAGCAACAACATCAGTCTATCCATGCTATCGGTCACTGTTGCCTCCCGTGTGCCAAATTCGTCTTCGCATCAAGAGGTACATCCATCAGATGCTTACACAAGTCGAAAAGGTCGGTTGCTTTGGGTGAGACCAGACCACTCAGGAACCTGCTCCAAAATGGTCGGCGGTGGAGATACTCATTGGTGATGCCTTGCCATTCCACAGGGACCACGTGGATGATGAGAACGCTGGCGTTGGTACTCACGCGATCCAAGATTGGATGTTCCTCCATGATTCATGACATTGCCGAAGCATAGCGAGAAGCTGCTGTGTCTGGGTCGCACAGTGAGAGGATCAAGGGCCGGAACAGCGAGATCGACACATTTGGGTCAAGGAGGAGGGGGTTTGATAACATCAGTCACCACTCGGACAGGGCTCGTCACCTCCAAGGCATTGCTTGCCCCATACTTCTTTTCTTGCTGAGCCATCGCCTGCACGCATCCGACCCCGACACGCGCTTGTTATCGATTCCTCGATCGACTCAGTATCCTACTTGTATGACACTCTTCCACCATCTCCATCCTGGCGACAAGGACAGTACGTGCAAGTCCCTGAAGATGAAGCTGGCACAGTTTCCTCCACGCCTTATGCCACTCCAATCCTGTGGCTGCCAGCAATATCTGACGCATCGAGCAAGGCCTCCATGACCGAACAGATGACCATCCGATAAGTGCCAGCACCCACTGGACCACGGTAGGTATGACCTTTCACTAGCATCTGGGTCTCTGCATTTGAAGCACGGAGTTGAGGTGTTCGCCTGCCCTTCTGCTGCTACATCTTGATCCCTTCTGTACCTTGTTCACGGTCTACGCTACATCCGGACGATAAGACAAAGGTTGCACCAACAGACGACCAGACTGTGACCCAGGGCGAGAAGAAGAAACGCGACAATGACATCGCTCTGTCTCGGCTTCTATTCATCACCGGCCACATTGTCATCATGCAGTGCATCTCATCAACATACTCGATAAAAGCACTACAGGCATGAACTCCTCAGCAGGTCCCTGAGACTGGCCTATGCGGCTTCTTCTCCGATGCAGCCCTTTTCTAAAGCCTTCATCTCTGCCTCGGTGTCTCACTGCTCCGGGATACCTCCGCCGGCGGACAACGGGGCTATTGAGTGGGAGTGGCCGCCTCGTCGAGAATGAATTCCCTAAGGTTGCATTGACTCGGAAAATGGCCATGGGAGGTCATCATCTTCAGCCCAAGAAAACCAGGCCAGAATCTCGCCTCGGACTTGACGAGACTTCTAAGCGTCGACCTTCCCAAAACCGACGGCGTATCGCTTGAGGAACTCATTGAATATTTGCATGACAACTCAGGGGGGCAGGATGGGTGCTTGGTCTCGGCATCTCGAATGGGCTAGAAGGTAGTACAATAGAGTAGCGGTCCTCCTTGATACGAGATACAGAAAAAATACACTACCGTTGCTCTTATATACTTCTGCCAATGCCTCCCTTTCATTCGACCCCCTTGTCAGTGCTCCTGTTATACAACCGCGTCTTGTACCATTTCCTGCTCGAGATCTCATTCTCATGCTCTTCAAAAGGGTCACAGTCCGGGTCGTGGAACGAACTGCGTCGCCTCACTCATTATTCATCGAGTTGCAATCCTGCCCCTCGTCGTTATCTCGCTGGCCAAGGACATCATCTTCAACATCAGTGTGCTCAAGTCGTCTCTTTGTATCTCTGGGTTTTTAATAAACAAACACGCAACAAGACCTTTCTGTAGGCTTGTATATTCCTGTATCATCGACGGATCACAGGCCCCACGGCGTCGAGTTGGCCAACCTTGATCAGCCAGCTGCAATGCTCGGCATCATATCCCTATAACAATCACTTTACACAGCCCCGCCCACCCGTTTGCTTGTCGCGCGGCTACGCTTTCTCCTTCTGCCTTTCCACCACCTGACCCATCATTCCCATCTATCACCGCAGCGTGTCGCTTCGCACCGTCACAGACTTCTTTGTTACCCCCCCTGCCTGTCTTCTGACAAGTCGGCCCAGCGCTAATTCGGATGGGGAGAACCGGGGGTATTAGCCTTGAGACTTGGTTGTGAAGTGCGTTTGGCGTGCTTCTCGATGTGCGCGTAACTTGCGTTTGACGATTCCTGTCTCGTTCGTGAATAACAGGATCTCCCAGTGAGCCGTGCCGATTCGTGGCTCGCCTTAATGACGCCGCCATTGTATGACGTTCTCTCAACTGGTGTCCATAAGGAAAGCTTATACAGCATAGGGTTGGACGTGAAGTTGCTGATGGTCGTTCCCTCTAGATCTTTTTGCTGGGGTCCTTGGCCCGATGGGATCTCGATGGATCTAGCCAGGAGCAGGAGATAAGAGACATAAGGTCATTTTCTCGAAGAAGATGTGGCATTTGAGGCTGAGGCCTGTGGTAGTAATGCGGGTCGGCTGCGAGGATTGCAACGAATAGCTTACCATGGCAGACAGCTGGATGTTCCATTATACTGAGTATCCTTCATACCATAAACCAGATTGTTAAGCAGTAGTATATGCGCTAGCAAATCCAGGCTGCCGTATCCCTCCTGGTCCAAGGTGCAAAGCAAGCTTGGTAACTCCAAGGCTGATGAAGTGACCTTGGTCCATTTGCTGTTAGTGGAAGCGTCAACGGTCAGGCTGGGCTTCTGCTGCCTCTTGCCCCCTTTGCATTGTCCGTGGACATTTCTTAGCTATCAGTGCTGTCGCATGTTGACGGAAGAGTCCTAGAAGAGGTCTGAGGCACGGCCTGTAGTTGTGATCCGTGAGGGCTGAGCTGGACAGTCGTGAAGGAGGACTCAGAATTGTGTCATTTCTCGCGCGATGGGGAGGGTACTCTCTGAAAGTTCACCGTACGCCAATATATTGATCTCGTTACGCTATGTGTAGTCGCCAGGAGTAAGGATCTATCTGATGCTCTGGCTTGAGCTCAATCGGCGCAACCTTTCCAGAAGCTCGTGGGTGTCGGAGATGGACTCAGATAATAGTAGATAAACAAAAGAAGAATGACTTCTCTCCTGATATTGAAGAAATGGAAGCTTGGGACTGACTTTCTGCCGTGTTCTCGCTAGATGCACTGCGTGGTGGCTTATCGCACTTAACTGATAGGACTTGGACCTGGGGGAACTCAGGGTCTAGCTATGACGTCTGGGTCAGGTGATAGGGGTTAAGGCTTGTTGACTGAGGGGTGTAGTCACTTGCGTGCTTCGTTTCTGCTCGGCGTTTGGTATTTGGTCTGGACTAGAAGGATCAATTTGGGCAGAGGTCGAAGTTCCAATGGTTCAGAAACTCAGCATCAAGGGCAAATCATCAATCGGTCAAACGCAGTCTCAGGTCTAGTGATTCGTCAAGGAATAAATGCGAGTCGCTGCGATCTCCTCTCGTGAGGGCGACGACGAGATGCCTAGAGGCCCCGCACGCGCGATGAGAGAGCCAAGTCATAATGGCAGTGAACCTCACCATAACTGTCGACTTCTGTCAGGTGGCCCTCAGCCAAACAGCCAGCATCAAAGCGCAATCATTCCTCAAACAGACTCTTCGATACTTCTCGTTACACTGGCGTTTAGTTTCCATCGCTTTCTGGCCTTCACGTAGTAATTGAACTTGTAGCTACTGTTCCAAGATCCGCAGAGGACATGCCAAAGTCAACATCGATTCAATACGCACACCTCGGTCCCATAGCCGACTCTTCTGCATTTCAAGAATAAACCAGAATCAGATTTATCTGCTATCAGCAGCTTCTGCAGCGGCAATGATGTAGTGATGCTCAGGTTCATGGCCGCTTGATATCAATGCTTCTGCTTCATACTCGTATCCCGCTGTTCTCCACGCCTTTCGCACCTCTGTACAATATATTCGTGTACTATGAAGCGATCTCCAGGAGCAATTGGCGTTTAGCCAACACGCAAAGGCTTCAGATACGAAACATGCAGTACGAATGGTCAAGACAAGTCATCCTAGCGAAGCAGATATTGGCAAACAAGAAGAAAACTAATTATGTCTCTAAGGTCCTTGATCCAAAAACAAAACAGAAGAAAGTCTATAAAAGAAACTTTACCACCTATCCTCAAGATCTTATTCCGCGCTGTAGAGACCTTCTTCTTATTCCTCCACTTCCTTACCCTCTCCATTGTCCACCCCCTCCTCGTCCGTAGCTCGCTCCAAGTGAACACTCCCACTGCAATGAAGTCTGGTGAGATTCACTAAGAAGGGCATATCGAGACCCCTTGCCTGCGCCGCTAGATCATCAAACTTCCTCCGGATTATCTCCCTCTTCACTCTGATCTTCCCCTCCACTTCATCCAGCTCAGCACTCTGTTCCTTCCCCTGCTGAAAGCCTTCTCTGGTTTTGATCGCCGTGTTGAGGGTCTCAAGCTCCCTCTCCCTTTTCTCGAAATGTTCCTGCTCCTCTTCATATCCTAGTTTCCTCAGCTGAATATCTCCTTGGAAATCCGCAAGGCCCTTACCTCCATCTTTCCACCACTCTTCATCGGCAGACAGGCGCATCTTGCTGGCGTCACGAGACATTTCCACAACTTGGTACGCTTTTTGGAGGGCCTCAGGGTTCAGCTTCAGTATCTGCTCCTGGATTGACTCCGGCTCCACCCCGCCTGACCTGCGAGGCCTTTTGGCTGGTTGAGGTGGCGCTGGGCTGGTTCCCTGCTGAAAGGATCGCTTCCGAGCTGGTCGTGTGTTCATGTTTGGTTCTTCTTGGGTCTGGCGCATGGATTAGTGACTGAGATGGAGAGACTTTGAAGACGATTTACTTGTGAAGACATGCGTGCGGTTGTGTAAAAAGGGTTTATGGGTTTCCGTCAATGCAATGGATGTTGGTGATGATGAAGAAGAGAGAAGGAGAAGGAGAAGGTAGGGAAACCAAGAGGGTTATTTTTTGTCGCCTTGTCTCGTTTATCGGCCTGTTGTTGAGTTTCTACCGTTTGACGCTGGCTGTCTGTACAGGAAGCTGAAGACGGAAATTGTGTAGCTAGTAACGGAAGACCTCCCGTCTCCATTCCATGCCGAATGCAAGGACTTGGGCCAGACTACCCAAGTCGTCTTTCCCCGGTCCATCGGATAGACTTATTATGTACCACCCCAGAACATGGATGTTCGACCTCCGCTGCTGTATACCTCACGAAGCCTTTTTGAGGTGAGTGGAGCTGCGGAAATCGTCCTTGTCAAGTCACAAGCTCAATGGATTACGGATGCTAGCGCAGGGTCACTCATTTTACTTGCTGGTGAAGCCACCAACAGCATCGTAATAGCCATATAAATTCATGACAGCTGAGAAAGGCTTAATGTTAAGGGACTGGCCATAAGGCTGAAAAGATGACCTTGGGGTCAAGAAGTCTTTGCCCACCATAAGGTAAAGCAGAAGAAGGGGGAGGTATCAAATTGCACAGTCAAGGGACCGAATTCGTCAACGTAATGTACATCAATTTCCGTACCATTGGCATGGCTACTTTCTCTATGGCTGTTGGGCTGTTGAGGATCGATGACAAGCCGTGTCTTGATAGCTCAGTGTGACCAATGGCCCAGAATCCATCATCCTTTGCCCTGGCACTCCAACCGGCTCCTATGGCCAACAACCCTCTGCCTCAAACACCATCACCATGGTCATTCCCAGCTTTGGAGAAGCCTTTCATTCTTACCTAAAGGGGGTATTGGCTGTCCAAGGGACCTTGAACAATGCTGTGTTGACATTTCACCAGCCATTCGAGCCAAGCAGTATATATCTACGAACTTTCGTCTCTAGCCAACGCCCCTGTCTAAGGCCTGTCATCAGGTTTGTATTTATGTCAATGGGCTTACGTTTTTCGTTCTTCAAGTCCTCAAAAGTAAGCATCAAACACAATCGGCTACGATGCTACCGTCGAGACGGGTATCAAACGGAAGATGCCCATGGTGAGTACTACAAGGCACGTCCCCGATTACATACCACTCCTGAGCGCCGCCCCCACCAAAGAGCCCCGGTACAGGATACACCCCCCGCGGGGTGTCTGAGGCGGGAAACCCGTTTTTACCAACTTCGCTTCAAACACTTTCTGGCACCCCTAGATGCACGTCTTCACGCCCCATCTGCACACTCCCGTCGCACAAGAAACCCCCGGCGCAAGAGCTTGTCACTCCGACCGTCGTCTGTGCGAAGTAAAGCCTCTCAAAAGCGTTGGTAGACACTCAAGTTGACTTGCAAATGGAGTGGAAAGACAGGATTCCAGATTTGCATCATTGTGATACAACCGGCCACAGATGCGCTGGCGAAAGCTCCTCGGTCATTGGCTCAAGGCACTCGTAGAATAGATGGTGTCTTTCCTAAAAAGTGAAGCTATTCACAGTTTAGTAGCAGCCAAGCTGAAATAGTTATTCCGGAGCTGTTGGCCCTCCGCTTGAGGATGGTCCGCCAAGCCAAGCCTTCGGTAGTTATCCTCGGACGATAGACTAGATATCAAGTTCCCTGCGCAAAGATGTAAGAAGGCATTCTATTATCCATGAGAAAAGGAATCACATTTTGGCACTAATGACAGTTTTGAATACAGACCAAAGAGCATCAAAAAGAGGCATCCCGCCCCAAGAAGTACCAGGTTCCAGAATGCTTGCCTTTTACCGCAAGGCATACATGGCTCACTTGAGCGGTCGCTCAAACCTGACCGATATCCCTCGCCACAGTCCTTCAGGATCATCATATGTTTGGCTCAATCTACCAGATCCAGCTTATGTGCATTAATTCGCGTGGGGGCAATACCAGCGACTTACATGTAAAACCAGCGGCCGTTTATTAACGGCCTGAGTATCAAGTACCCCATGCCCTGTAGATGTAGTGGTCGAGCTCTGTAAGAAGTACTGTAGGCTAACCCTGCCTTCCAAGTTTGGTTACTTCGGCAGGATGTTGGCCATTTGTCTCGCAGTACCGGCGCCGCGCCCAGTACTCGAGCTTCTGATGAACCGCTAGAGTTATCATCACTTCAGTTAACTTGGGTCTCGGGGCGGCCTGAGGGAAACTGTACTTGAAGATGTGGGAAGATGCTGAGAAAGGCTTGGAGCACGGCTTGGGTGGTGAGTGTAGTAATGAGCATAAAGACTAGTAGAAAGCTCACCCGCAGAGTCTCACCTTTTTTCCCTCAGGGAAAGGATACCGGCGATGATGTAGCAGGGGCATGGGCTGGTGCCCATCATTTCGCTTTGTTGGAGAGCTGAGCGAATAAATATCTAATGGTTCAATGGTAACTAAACTGCATAAGCAAAGTTGGAGAGGCCATACACTGAGAATGATCGTTTATTGTGTCCCCACGACGCTGCCTCTTGACCTAGGATACGCCAGTCTGTCGTCAATATGAGAGAAGCTTCTTTCTATCCAGAGAATACTCAAACCGGAGCTCCTGGTATGCTGGCATGTATACTAATGGCAAGGCACTGGCGACCGTGAACTCGGCGTCTACTATCTCCATGCCTCCCTACTCCAATTACGGCAGACACATGAGGATACCCCCGAGTCATTCGGCAGGAGCTTGTTAATAATGGCCAGAAGAAGCCGTACCTTCACCTCAGTCATAAATTAGTCGAGGTTCGTATGCAGAGCAGCCCTGTGTCATGTCGAGCTGTGTGTTGGTGCCCGAGATCGAAAGACAGCCCTAACTGAAATGCTGATCCTCGATCAGTTATATTGCGCATTGATCCTAACAAGTGAATAAGTGGCTCCTTCTGAGAACGTCGTATGCTGAAACGCGTGCGGTGACTTGTGCTGTTGACAATCAGGTAGAGTCAAGACGACGAGGGTGAGCAAAGCAACAATGAAACTTGCATCTGTAGGGATCCTTGGGCAATGCTGATCAGATCAGTCCTCTAGAAAAACTGTATTCCTTTTGGCGGTACCTAAATGAGGCGATGTACCGATAGCCAGGCAAGTATGAAGTCGCGGCCGATTGAGGTCCGACATGTTGCAGGTCAAAGAGAAGAGTGCGCATACCAAGGAAGATGTCGCATCCAATGGCATTCACTGGCTTCATATTCCCAAGTGACCAAGAACAGCTCCCGTGAGGCGCGGTGTCAGATAATCTCCCAAGGTGTTGCGAGAAGGTCGATGTTCCAGCGGGGAGCCCCTGTGGTCATGTTCCTATGTGCGCAGCCTTTTGGACATCTGCGAGTCTTGCCAACGTGACAGAGAGCTGGGTTTGGACAGAGATGAGTAAGTTTGTATGTATAATCGCGATAGAACTGGGAAACATCGGAGGCTCCTTGCGTTGTGGGGGACGGCTGGTCGGGAGCTGATTGCCTGCGTTATGTATCGCCTCGAGATTATGCCTTGATCGAATGATGAGGTCCGGTATTTTTCCATTGTAATTGATGCCAGCACTGGTCAATGCTAGGAATAGTAGACCCGCAACGGCCCCAAGGAATCAGAATCGGTCGTTGAGTTCGGGATCTGCAATTGTGTGGTAGAGTACGAAGGTTTTCGCTTTGCCCTGATCTCTGCATTCTTCTTGGGGCTCAAGTAGTTATCTATCATGTGATGCGGATCGCGATCTGCTGTCCTTTTCGATGTTCAAGTCTTGATGTTGTAGAATGCGGCAAGATATCTCGACCGGAGGGAACTAGTTCAGAGAAGCAAAGGTCAGCAATAAGTTCAATGTTCGAGATCTTGTCAATGCCCCTCGTAAGTCACCAGCTCCGCAATGAAGATGAGTTGGATGCTCATCTTGTCCTCTGGTTGCACCCGTACTGGAAGTATGCAGCATTTGGAGCGATGGGGAACATTGTCGCAATTGGCGAAGGGCGTCGAAGAAGGGGTTCAGAAGTGCGTGCATGAAGTGAAGCACGTTGTGGGAAAGAGAATGCTGATCAGAATGAACTCTCAATGTAGTACTGAGAATCTCGTAGCAAACGCGAAAGGCCAGAGCATCAAACGTTATGCAATTGACCTGGAACATGAAGTTCGATATTGTCTCCTAATCTGGTTGAATGGTGATGGAGTAAGGACTGGCGAGGAATTGGCTTATTGTTAGTTTTGTAAGAGAGAGAATCTACCAACAATCGCTCTGTTTCCCTAAAATGGTCAGCCTCACCTTTTGAACACACAACCACTAACCATCTGAGAGAAGGTGTTACCGAATGAGGCGTTCTGTTCACCGTAGCAAAAGCAGTTCTACCTAGCAAAGCTGAAACAAAGCCATGCCTTTCATGTTCTTCTTTTGAACATCTGTCAAAGGAAGAGTTGATAAATTTTGGATCTTGTGTGTGGGCAATGGCAGCCCAAAGGTGCTTTGGTAGCTGAATCGGTGTGGTCAATCTGCTGCCCCTCCCCCAGGCACAGCGCAGCGCCAGATCTTGACGGCCCCAGAACCAGAAATAAGGGATGGTAGAGTTGCTGAACGCCTCTAATATCTATTCAGCCTAGGTTCCATACTTGGTATCGGTCCAGCCTTTAATTCGTGGGGACGACCTTGGTCGAGACAATTGAGCGTAACAGGCCGATCGAAACAAAATGTTTCCAACCCAGTTTTGACCCCTCCAACATCCATGAATGTCGATAAGTGGTAAGTTGGGTCTCCTGCCTGAGAAGCATATTAGAATAGTCAATATTGTAGTCCTAAATATTAAAGAAACCCCCGACTAAACTTCCTACTTACAAGCATGTTCCCTAATATTTGTCCATCTTACCAAGTTGCGCTCTTCTGCAACGACTGCCAAACCTCCCAACAAACAAACGCTCGTGAGGTCTTGCCCCAGCTACAGTACTTGATAGTTAGAAAAGATAGTCAATAAAGGCGTCAATCCACATGAACTTTCCACGTCCCATCAAAGTGGCATATTGAATCCTTGAACGGCTCAAGTTCTGGAGAATCGTAGTGCATATGAGATATTTGAAACGACTTTGGATGAACAGAGAGATCCGGTAGCCAACGACAGCACACACAACTCGCGTCGCTTCAATTCACTCGTCCAAGACTTTGCCAAAAGAAGTGGCCATATTTCGTGAAAGGAGGCCTCGGTAGCTATCAACAAGTCAAGTTGCAATTTTGCGGCCGAGAGAAACTTGCTTGATGTCTCTTTCGGGTGACATTTTGAGGTTCATTCTCGATAAATTCGTTCGAATTGGGCCCTGAGTTCGAGTCAGGACCTGATAATTCGCGCGTGTCAGCCAGTCAACTGCATTTCATTCGCAAGAAACACCTCATTGAGCTCAAACTTATATCGCGGCTTCGAATATTCCGGGGATTGTCGCTGACAGTGATGCGTCATGTCGTTGGGAGGAGCCGCAAGTCAAGTTGTGATCTTCCGGCCTGGCAACGTCATGCATCTTCTGCCATAAACCTCCTCGAGACGCGAACAGACAGCTTGTTGCTCTTCAGCGCAGCGTTCAAGCGACTCATGAGGTCCACGCTTCGAGTCTGGCGCCACTGATGACCCTGTCATCGGGACGCCTTGTGGTCTTACAGACCTACTGTATTTGAGTCCTTTTCTATGAATATCTGTCCATAAACATTGTTTCTGAGTCCAACAGCTGGTGGTCAATGGATTAGTCGCTGGTAAGAGGTTGTCGTGGTTGAGGAGCATGTAACCGCGTTCACTTCGTTACGCGCGAGGTGTTCCCTCGAGAGCGATCGCGAATCTCTTCTATTAGCCCCTTGAGGACTGTTTTTCTTCGTTGAAGGACCGGATAGTAATGTGTGTTTTATAATCTCTCCGTCTCTCAGTAGCAGAGCAATAACCTCGATCTTGAATCTTACGTGCGAGATAGTCTCCACGGCATTAAGAGGAACGCGGCAAGTCAGAGAAGGAAAACAGAGAAGACGTTACCACGGGCACTATGGAGGCTTCCTAGTGTATAAATATTCCAAGAGAAGGGCACTTGAAAGAGATGCCGTCTTGTCGACGGGGATGTGTAGGAACGAATGTGAGTCATGGAATCATGGAGGTGATTGACAATGACTTGCCATCCTCAACCCCGAGCTTGCTCGCCGCCGTAGACTTCCTCAAGCTTGGCTGGCTCATCGTCCACTTCCATAGCCTCCCGCTTCCTCTGCTGCTCATGCATCCACCTAATAAGTTCCTTAAATGACGAAAGGCCATTAAAACTTATTATTGCCAATAACCTCAAGCAAAATCTCCCGCCTCGCAATGCCCCAATCTGCAATCCCATCTACTTCATTTAGGAGGAGCAAGCGCCTGAGACCGCGAATGATATACGACTTGTCCCCGACCTTTTTCATGACCTTCTTGTTCTCCAGCTCCTGCAGAGCCTTGAGGGCGCTGAATCGCTTAGATGCTTTCTCTTGCGACAGAGGGATCTTGTCGTTGAGCTCTAGAAGACTGGCTTCAATTTTTGACTGCTCTTGGTCAAGGGCAGAAATCGCATCTCGGTGTTCCTGGCGCACTGCCTGTCGCTTTTCGCACTTGATTGCATTTTCGCGCGCACCTTTGTTCTATTCAATACCCTTGAGTCTTTTCTCGGCTTGATCGCGCTCGGAGGCTGCATTCGCAAAAGGTGTCCAACAGCGGTCGACTCCCGCCCTGTCGACATGTCTTCCTTTCCTAGTCCGTCGGGCTTCGGCCTGGTGGCTCTGGCCCACCAAGTCAAGAAGGTCGTAACTTCACAAGATCATCATTTCACTAAGGGCTGGGACAGTTGGCACATCGTCCTCAGAATCGCCCATTCGAGCGCCCCCATGACAGCTCTCCTCAAGAGCGAAATCTCGGTCTTCGGGGCGTGTGATGAAGCTTTTGCGCATGTTGCGTTTAAGTATGAACTATCTGACTAGTAAGTCTCCTAAATCATTGCAATGACATTCCTAGGTTGCAGCACGTACCTCGAGTAGATGGGTTGGGTCCTGGCTTAGCCGCCTGGCAGTACGTTTGCAGGCTGTGCGGACTGGAGGCATTGTAGCAAGCGTAGTTGTTGTGATATCCTTCTGGCCCTAACTGAAGGAACTTGAATCACTTTGAAGTAATCTAATCAGTTCACAAGTTCAGACTGGTCTGGAGAGTCCACAGACTGACAACGATCTGAAGGGTTCAAGAGTTCAGAGTGGTCAAGATCGATCTGATGGACCAGACTTGGCCAGTGTAGACCTAATCTTGAAGTTATGCAGGGGGCCTTGTTAGCTCTCCTTGCAAGTCGCCTTCACCACCAAATATTTCTTAAGTTCTCAATTCGTTCTCTTCAATTTGCGTAGTCATGGATGCGCGCATGACATGGCCGATATTAACTGCCCTTGCAAAAAAAGCCTGGCCTCAACAGATCCAAACAACTCCAGCGCCTTGTTCGCCGTGCCCGAGGCCACTCGTACAAGTCATTTTGGCCGCGTGCATGATTAATTCTTCTGTGAAACACGTACGTAGACGAGGGTCTGTATTGCCTGCGATGTTGGTATCTCCAATAATCGCTAACCTCGACCGATTCCCTCCTCGTCCGCCGAGATGATCCGTTCCTGCAGCGCAATGAGCAGTGGGTGCTTCAAACGCCGGGTCAACGTCTTTCTTGTTCGTTCTCACAACGCTCATTTCGCCCCTCGCTGGCCGCTGGACTGTAACATGACTCCCTCACCGGCCCTGGATCAACCCTGGCCAAGCTCGAGGTGATGATTACAATACGCTGAACCTTCTGGAGCTCTCAAGTGCGCATCGTCAGTGTCGTACCCTAGATGGCTCCGGTAAATACGTTTGCACTCATTTCAAGACCAACGCACTCTGTGTCTCATGATCCTCCGTTGCTTAACAAAGCGAGAACGTTAACTTACTGGGAAGTCTTCTTAGTGACTACCGCCTAGGATAGTTGCTATAAACAAGCTCAAACAAGATACTTTTGATGCTTTTCTGTACCAGCATGCTTCCGTTTTGACCATCCTACTCTGATGCAAATGCCGTTTGTGGGATCAACATGGGTTATGGCACTGACTTGCTGTTAGCCACTAACGAAGCCGATTTCACACCTGAATGGTGTAAGACCATTGGCTGCTCACCGTCTCCGTAGCTGTTTTGTAGTGGAGGATCGCCTAAAGTTGACGATGAGACTTGATGATTTCCCAAGCTAGCCTGACTCAATTCTGCGACATGGGAAGCATTGAGAAATTTTACAATGGAGCAGTGGCTACTATACTCGAATGTGCAGTGTCATTTTTAGTCATATTGGCAGCTTTGTCGTTATGGTCTGCCTGCAATGGTGGTCTGCTACTCTGTAGAATCAGAGTGTTGACGCTTTTTACCCACCACCAGTCTGTTCCAAAGCAGGTCAGACGTACAAATTTCCAGAGCTCCTTCTGGCTCTCGGCACAACTTGGAAACTTTACTCATCTAACAATTCCATCCTCCTTTTACAGAAGAGAGAAACAAGTAGGTGCAGCTGCTAAAACGTAGCCCGGCGTTTCCGTGTCTGCAAGCCATAAGGGAATGCAACATTGCAAAGCAAACAACCCACACCCCGTTTGAACAGCCTTTGGCCTTCAGTCTTGATGAAACAGCCTTTGCGTGGTTACCCGCATTAGCAAATTATGTTTGGTCATTCACACTTGGCGCTGTTGTCAATACAGGCTGCACATCGTCTTTGCAATTCGTCATGAAAGGCAGGTGCTTGAGAATTCTACTAAGTTTTGCCAATCGGCAGCAACCTCATCATCCAAAGGGTCATTGACCTGGTACTTCGTGACTTTGACGTACGTCTTCATCATCACCTGCCCCACGAAGTTCATTATCCACAACTCAACTTGATCAAGTATAACACCAAAGTTATCATGACCGAGCTCTCGACCAAAGAATATGAGCTCAGAGCTCTCAGTGCTCGGATCCAGAACACTCTCTACAACATGGATCCGTCCTCCCCACTTACACCCCGCCTTGAAAAGACGACGGTTGAAATACGACGCCATAAACAGTCGCAGGTCGAAACAAGCTCCCAAGGCACAATCTGCGACGTAACCGAGGACGCTTCACACATCGCCTCGTCCTGTGATATCGACAGCGAGTCGGACGAAGTCCCCCTTTCCCTCCATCGTACTGAATACTGAGAAGCTGAGGGAGACGATGCGACAGCAGTGGCTGTAGACAAGCTCAACGCTTGGAACAGACTCAGCACCGGCTCCGACCCCCGTAGAGTCTCCCGCCATCAACGAATAGCTCATTCCTACGGAAACGCGAGTCAACGCTTAGCTGGACAAGACTTCTTCTACTTCATTTACTACTTCAAGCTACAAGGCCGATAGCAAGAAGCGCAAATTCGACGATGATGATAGCGACAACGGCAACGACGGTGAAGACAAGAGATCGACTCCATTGGGGAAAAGATTCAAGTCTTTGATGTACGACGCACCTTCTGCTGCTTTATCTTGGTAGGAAGGGTAAACTCGATTGGAGTGTTAGGGTCGATTGTACAGTGGAAAACTCGGTGGGTGTACTCCGTAGGGAAATGGAAAATGTATTATCTGATGCCTCGGGCTGAACACCCACGAGACTAAGTAAATATGTGTTGAAGGATTAGGGTGTCAGCGCTAGCTGATCTAGTGATATTGAACAGGGGCAGAGCACGAATGGAGCGAGTTTTATGTATATGCATGCTGGAGATGAATCGATGTTACCAGGATCATGACGCTGCGTTCTCTGTTGAACACCTACTGGCAAATAATGTTAGGTTAAGGTTGGAGGATCTCGCGGCCGCCGTGGAAAGCCTTTTGACCTAATTTGACTATATCAAGCTTCAAGGAGCGCATTTGGGTGATCCTGACTCTTTTTCCGGGCTGAAACGAGGTCGAGAAAGAAACAAGCCGCTTGTGTCTAGCAGGGTCAAGATGATTTCCAGTCTGCAGATGCCATGTTCAATTCTGATCCAACACATTCGCTGTGTACTCCCTGCTGGAAAACGTCCAGGGTATAGTAAGTAGCGTTGGCCCTGGTTTGAAACCACCGTGGCCCGCTGCCTTGGTCGCTTACAAGCGGTGCTGAAATGAAGTTCGACGAGTCGAATATTGACAAGGTTCGACGGCTTATGGCATCTCATGGGTAAAAGCACTTTAGAGATGTTCAGAGACACCAGAATAGTAGTCATAATGGACTGGATGTTGGTCTTTTTCACTTGACAGACCGCCGGCCGCAAATTTGACTACGAAAACTCGGGGGTTTGCCATCGTTGTTCATACATCGCCGCCCTCGTCGTCCTGCTCATCGCTCTTACACTACTTGTTCCGTATTACAGTCGCCGTCAGATTGTATACCGATGCATTAAAATAATATTCTTCAATATCGTGCAACCCCTTCGGCCTCGGCGTTTAGATACCTCTACAGACGAAACACAGCATCCAACGTTCGGCTTCCCTCGCCCCCGACAATCTTTCGTCGCCTTTTATCCTTAACAAGCCACTCAGATAGATCACCATCGCGCTTCGCTGTGCGACTTGTCGAGCTAGCTTGTTTCCACGTCTCTCGTTCCTTTCTAGTCTGAACTTGACACAATCGAATCCGCAGAAGCAGCAAACAAGATAATAACGAGCAGAACGACCGAGACTCGACAGATTCTTCTTTATATAGCTATTACTGATGAGCAATCTCACACTAAAGCATCCATAAATTGGAAACAAACCGCCGGACCTCCCATTTCTCTCTATCTTCTCTCCAGCGCATCATAGTGCATAGCGAGGGAGATGGCGTGTCCAGTAGCGTTGCTTCCAGCAACTGATCCACGTCCGCCCATTGATGCAGATCCGTCTGCGACAGGTCTTGGTTGCCTATCATTGAGGAGCACCAAGACCCTCTCGCTGTGAGCATCGCCTCCTTTGTTCAAAGTCTTGCTAAAGACAGCTTCCTTTCTAGTCCCATCTGTATCACCCTTGAGTTCTCGCAAGTCACGACGTAACTCCCACGACCGATAATAAGCTCAAGGCATAGAGGCTAGTATCAAGTGGCAAGTTTCTCCTCTTACGCACTCTTAGCATGGACTTCCATGCGCGTAACTGGGTCAGACAGCTTGCTGCCGTAACCATACTCGTTGTGGCATTGACGCTACACCAACAGTCACGAATCGCTTGGGAATTACAACCTTCAGGCACCAACGACATCGCGACCAAAGTCAGGTCGAAAACTATTGGCGAGGACGATTGAGTGCCATCGCAAGAGAGCCCGCAGTACAGCCTCTTGACGGAGATCGCGACTCGCAAGGCCTACTTCAAAGCGCCCCGCCGTGCTGTGGGACCATCGTATCCGTTCTTTCATGAAGGAGACAGCATCATTAGCTATCGCGGGAGTATCACAGATAACTTCGCCAAAGTATGTGGTGGCCTTTGTGGCGCCACAACGAATGTTTCGCGGACCCAAGTGATCAGGCCAAGGTCGGAACAACAGTCCCTCTCACGCCGACGGGCGGATTGGGCTCGTGACTATATGAGCGTCTGATGATGATATGCTGGGAGAACTCTACCTTCTCACAGGAGGGAACGAACACAACAGGACACTCGCACAGAGCTAGATAATGGTATTGCAGATGGATTACTACAGGGCGACCTTCGCCAAGTCTCGTCAAGTAATGACAGATCGCTGAGAGTGAGGAGTGTAGCAGACTTGCACAGCAGACTTTAGGGACAAACCTCATGACGACATGGAAAAGAGGAATGAGAGCATTGAGTAGAAGCGCTACAGGAGTCAGATGCGGGAGAGAAAAAAGTCGCAGCGAAACTCTAAGGCTGCTCGACCCGAGCCCAAGGTCCTGCATATTCACCTTAGCTCTTGTTCATTTTCCAGGGCGGCCCGCGGATTGCAGCGCTTATGTCAGCACTTTTCGATGTCATATGTCCTCATTAAGTGAGGATCTCTGGTTTGAAGCGCTGAAGTCATTCTGCCAACACTGAGTAAAGGGGCCTCAAGACTGAGATTAGCGATATAGCACGGGTTAACACCAGCCTGTAAAGTCTTAGAAGCAGTGGTAAGGATAGTTTCAAGCCATCCAAGATACTCCATCTCCTTGATCGGTAATAATTGAGAGAGCGAGGTATTATTAAACGGTATACCTCTGCCGCACAAGCCCCATGATAACGTATGTCCTGGTATCAACCTCGACCTGTCGGCTCAAAGCGCGTCAAAGCAAATCCCAACCTAGCCTGCTGCGTTCGCCCTTTCACATACCTACCTGGACTTTTGACTCGGCGCCGAGGCCAAGGCAGGCAGAATTGTATCGCCTCTTTCCACTTTGTGAGGCCTCGACTGTCTGCCTGCCTGATCTCTTCATCTACAAACCGAATACACGAATTCCCTGCCCCGCAGCTATCCCGACAGCCACTTTGAAGACTGCCCTTTTTCTCTTTGCCTTTATCTCAGTCGCCGTTGGCCTTAACTCCGAGGACCTCGGGATTGACTTCACTTTTCCCGTCGACTGCGACCGAAGACACAGAAGGGAGACAGGGTTCAGATGCACTGCCATGCCACCCTCATCTCGGGTAAGCAAATCGATGAATCAGGTAGATGGTTCGTGAATGCGGCTTGGTCTCCTTATTCCAAAGGATATAGTGTTACCTTTACCGAATGTTACGGGATACAGCTGTTTAGAATGCTTCTCAAGCCACGCCAGTCGGCGATGGTGCCTCCAATTGGACCAGGTTCGCGTCTCGAAAGGAACAGTAGTGCTGGTGTTGAGAGTTCCGATGCAAATTGTGTCAATATCAAAAGCTAGCTTCGAACCAGCTATTCTTTTCCCTTCACCAACGATGCTAGGTTGGTCAACATACATGGTGTGAACTGCAATCAGTGCCACAAACCTCAGCCTCCAGACTCAAGACCAAAAATCCACCATTACGCGGATGTGAGATCTGTCTCATCTTGGAAGAACTAGAAATGCCAACTTGCGCTTCCTCCCTGACTCAAACGACCTTATCGCTTCTTGGCTCCGGCTCCGCAAGCTCTTCCAACCATTCCAGCGCTTCCGAGGTTCAAAGACGGAGGTGAAACTCCCAATGTCGGCCAGCAGCCAGTTTTTGAGTTGTTGCGGTCCGTTCCGGTCCTCAAGTGACGACGCAAGGCGATTATCATGGGTTCGAAAATGGGTAACGTCCGATAAGCGCTATTGGGTTACGGGCCGAAGTTGAGGCAAACATGACACCGCCCAGAATGAGTTTCGCCATCTCATTCAGGCCATCAGAGCCCCGGAGGTTTCGTGGAGACAGAGGCACCATGGAGAGGGACCGGAAAGGGCACTCGTTCTCAGCAATGGAGATGTTCATCTTGTCGATATCGTCGAAGCTGATGTGCTGTTCTCGATTATCTTCCAGTGCTGATGTAAGAATCTTAACGTCTTTCACAAGGGCGGGGTTACTGTCTATTCTGTGACCAATTGCCAATGTCTCATGGCCAGCTCTATACTCGACTCCTGCAAGATACTGCGCGGCTCACATTGAGCAGCAATCATGAACTAGATGTCCACTTCAATGGCGCTATCCACTTCTGATCATAGGACGGCATCAGCAGAGTCAGTAACTTCAAACAATGGCCATCGAGGAACGGCCTAACCAACACAGGCCCTGCAATACTCGATCAATTGGACTTATTACAGGCCGGTCGTTCAAGATAGATAAAAAATAACGACCTCAAATGTCAATCCCCTAAATTGGAGTTCATGGCATTTACCAAAACGAGATCATACGACAGGGATTCAGGAAGAGTTTTTGGTAAAGGCTTAGGATTGGAATAATCTCGATGCTCGCGATGTTGCATAAATAAAGAAGACTTGGAATATGACACTGGTCAGCTCACCGTTCAGTTTTCAGGCACACCGTAAGAGGCGCTCTTGATCATGGAGGGGCATCAGCGTAGTGCCACAAGCGTAAGCTCTGTAACGTTAGTGAGGTCAATAATTGCCAGTTTGGGAAATCAAGAGACAATCTAAGCATGTTGAATGGTCCGATCTGGAATGGAGTCTGCTCGCCAATCTGTCTTTCGGTGGGGGTCACTGTTTTCTACGGAGTAAAGGGTGCATGTCTCATGATCACAGCAATTACTACGCCACCAGCGTCTCTTAGGTCTCAGTTCTAAGTTCCAAGTTCTCTGTGGCGATTCAAGCTCCCAGGCAAAAGTTTCAACAGCAAGAAACATCTCGTCACAGTTCTTTTCACCATTACAGGTATCGCTATAGACCACTGGCGCCATTTCCCAAATTGATGATGATATCTACCTGAAAAGACCGAGATGAGAAGTCATGCCGCTATTACCCACATTGGTGTTAATTACAACGGAGCCGAACCTGTCAGTATCTTGAATCTTGTAGGGCGTATCTGAAAGGGGATTAATAGCACCATACGCTACGAGTCTAACCAAGGATAACTCTGGACACGTTTAAAACGAGTTTAAGTGCAATGGATAATAGCTATCCCAAGAGAAGCAGGCTCCTCAACAGGGTTATACTTAAGCAACCCGGCAAAATGGGCTCAGAAGATGAGGCTGACGACGAGTTGTCTCTGTATCTGACAGGGAGAGCAAGATTGGCTCAATTAGAATGCAATAATGCTCAGTATTCGCCTTAAACAACACTAGCTTCGTCGGGCGGTCTACCCATCCAGCTTCTTGTAACCGTGACTTTACCCTTACTATAGTCCTCAACCCCCTGTTAGGGAGACTTGAACTTCACTTTTCCCGACAGCCGTGTAAGATTCGTGCTAGGTTAAAACCAGCTTGCTGTTCGACGGACAGTACTTGGCTGAGGTGGTTTGAAGTATGCTCCAGCTCTACAAGTCTTGGGAGATAGCACCGAGATTTACCAGAGAGAAAAACACCTCAGGCGTAGTTCTTGCTCCAACTCCAAGGGTCGAGGAAACGACCCATGCTGGCTAGATCTTCTATTGAGGACAACGAACCTGAAGAGTCATTTACAATAGCGTGAGATTCTCTTTCCTTCTCACCAAGGTATGTCTCTCGATACTCTTTAACAAGGACAAGGACATGGCCCAAAGTTGCTCTCAGCATATCGCAAGTCTAGAGCGACGATGCCTGCTTCTGAAACGTTTCTCCCCTTCTCTCCGGAGCCGAACGCGACTGATCAGGCTACCGTCCGATCAACAAGGCCGGCAGCAATATGTCCGGGAAGCTGTCAAAAGCAGTTCCCATATTCCCTCCCTCAAATTACTTGAAAGAATACCAAGGGGAGAAATTGGGGGGGAACCACGCAGAACGCAGCTTCTAGATATTATGTATTGCGGCGGAGGCACTCGATCGGGTCGTTCGTGGGGTCGTTGAGAGACCTAAGATACAAATTGAGGTCGCGGTGCGCATGTTCTTTGCGCTCTTCTTGTTCGCGTTGATGGGAGCTTCTTGAGCTGCTTCTCGCTTGCCTTCCTCACCTTGTAGCCTCTCTTCTTCCTCTCGCTGCGCCTGCTACTGCTCGTTTTACTTCTTCGGTCGCTCGTAGGAAGTTGGCCAGTGGTTGTTAATGGAACTGTGCATAGCGGCGGCTATCGTAGCTGGAGGATCGCGTCGTAGATGATCGAGGGCGGGTCAAAGGAAAGATGTCGCAGCAACGCGCTGCTGATGGTTTCGTTGATCGCGTCCTTGTCGCGCAACCGAATGATGCGTGGTGTTCCGTTATGCCGCGCTGCATGACAGGCTGAGCCCTGCTTGAACGGCGGAGGTGATCGAGGGCGTTGGTTTGAGACAGCCTTGTTGTGCTCTCTCGAGGTGCCGACACTGATATCGGCAACCGCGTGCGTCAGCCAATCTGTAGTTTGGACGTTCCTTCATGGAAACAGAGACAAACTGAATCCTGAAGTTCTCAGCTGGGGATGGGAGATTAGGAGATTGATTCCAATGCGCGCTTCAGTTGAATTGGCGAATGCACAAACTGAACTGGTGCCTTCGCAAAAGCGCGATGGCAGCGTGGAAGCGCGTGGCCCGGCCCGGCCCGAGCGCCGTACTCGCGTCATTCAGTCTGTCGCGAAAAGCCATCTTTCGCATGACGTGAATAAGGTAACCAGCAGAGAGTCACCTGTACCAACACAGCTATTTTACAAAGGCAATCCTCTGATCAGTTCATATACATAGTATTACGGGATGATTGACAGGAATAGTCAAGTTTTGTTCCGCCAAGGCCATCAGCTTGCAAGCACGCCGCTACCATAAACAACATCTTGTCAGTGTCAAAAATTGCTGGTCGTAGGCCATGGAACGTTGTAATAATCCAGTAATCAAGGACTGACAAGGTCAAATGGACAAAGGGAACAGTGTTTCCCAAGATGTACCTCTGTTAACTGATGTAACTGAAGCCCTTGGGACTAGAAATTGAAGGAGAAAATGGGATAATTTACCCAGATATAGTGTTTATTCATTGTAGATCTTCAGCTCTGCATCGCCTTTATATTTCTTCAGCAGATCAGAACAACTAACAAAGCGTAGACAAGTTTATCATATCAACTTAAGCAACGCTCGTGAGCAGCTTGAAAGGCGCAGGATTACTGGGACTGGGGCAAAATAGTCATCCTCTGCGATATACATGTTTCTCAGCCTTCTCTTTCACTTCCGTAGTAAACTGATAACATCAGTGGGATCAGGAGCTTGATGCCTTTGTGTTCAGGTTTGCACTCACCGTGGAAGACGGACTCAACAAGATTGAGCTCAAAAGAACGACCCAGGCGCCTCTGTTGCCTCGTGGAGCCACAACCACAGCCATGAGCCATAACCAACAAGAACAGACTCCATTCCCAAGACTTATCAAAGGTTGTTCATCTATGGATACGCTGTAGTTGACAGTCTTTCTCTGATGCCCGAGCTTCGTACTGACGACCCGTTCAACTACTGGAGCAGACCTCTCCTGGCAGAGGGCCATCCCTGCTGAGCGAGTGGCCATTCTCCCGGCTGGCCCTTTGCTAGTCCTTGAATAGACACTGTCCCCTCTTGAATTCATGCCTCTTCCTCTCCTCAACAGGGCTGAATGTAGACTATGAGATAATAAAGACAGTATGACCCTTGGCTTGACAGCGGATGGGCATGAGCGCCGACTGGTAACCAGTAGTATACGTGAAGGGAGGAGCGTCGCAGTCTACTTACTATTGTAGGAGGGACAGAAGCACCCGTTGCTACCGGCAATCTTTCCTTGCAAGTGCAAGAGACAAGCGGCCATTATCTTTGCCCCTTTCATAGACTGCGGTCGTGATGAAAGACATGCGCTGGGCTGTAGGAGCCAAACCGATCGGGAGGCTTCTCGTTCAATGGTGCTCTGGCGGTATCTGTGTTGAATTGCTCGGTGATCGCATCCTCTAGGTATGTGTCCCCCAGTCGAGTAATTGGTGCTGCCGGGACATACGAGGCATGATCTACCTCTCCGCTGCCGTGTAGGATAGCGCAGTGTCATTTTGTAAGTTTGTGCGCGCGCTTGTTCGACGACGTCTCCGCGATGCTGAACAAACTGCCCACTCCATGGCGCGTAAAGCTTGGCTCTGTCTTCTTTGCACGGTGCGGTTAATCTTGAACACCTTTGAGAAGCCAGACTTGTCGCCAAGCTCGTTGCTGTACTGGAAATTCTTGGCAGACTGCAAGGAATCTTCGGCCGTTGCTTGCAAATGAGCAATATTTATGTTGGTAGTTGTAGCGACAGTTTTGAAGAGCTACCTGGCGATTCGCCCTCGGAGTGCCTGTCTCAAAGTGTCGATAGATAGAGTCCGGTGCTCAAAGCAAGCAAGGCAATGGTGAATCACTTGCCCTGATCGCGGGGGAAGATTGACGCGGGGACTGATGGTAGTACAACGCGGCGCTCGCGGGACTGGTCATCCGTGCACATCGAAGGCCTCACCCGAGACAATACGGTAGAGTCCAGGTCACTGAATATTTATTAGTAAATCAGCTTGTCCCGGAATGCTTTCGTATTTGTTTACTACTATTTTCTTCTGGCAGACATCCAAGACCATTTGTAGAGGGAAATGTGCTGCGGTGGATGTACCTTGGATGCGACATGCGGCTGAGTCTCCATAAAGGCACCAGCTGCCTCGATTGGCTCGCTTGCGCAGGACGCTTCCCTCAAGACTTTTGCATCTGCAGTTAACGTGCAACAGTAAACATCCGCTATGCCTTAGGAGTACACAACTACACATCAGGTCCCTTCTCAGCCTGGGAACTACAGTTTGTTCCTCGGATATCAGTTACGTCATGCTACTCTCGCAGCCCTTCTCTCAAGTTCTCGTTCTCAGTCTTCAGCTCACAGAGCCTGGTCTCAAAGGTCTCTGGACTCACAGTGTCGATAGTTTTCGACTCAGCGGCATCCTCTACAGACAAGCGGGACTTGCAGCGTCTCACGGCATTGCTAAGATCGTTGGGTTCATTGACTACATCGGTGTTCCGTGGTATCCCGCTGATAGCAGGAGACTAGACTTTACGCAGGCTTCGTAACCAAGTCTTCTCAGAGCCTGACGAGGCCGAAAGCAATATCATCGACGAGACCTACATCGAAATACACTCAAATGTGAGCCAGTACGACAACTTGTCTGGCTATATCACGCTAAAAGGAGAAGATATCGATACTCTCCATTTCCGCCCGACTTTTGCCCCAAACCGATTTCAATAGTCTTCCCAGTCCGACTTTCGCGAAAGAGGATCTGGGTCTAGTGATTTATGATCTGCCGTACTTTTCCTCCAGCTGGACAGTGGCCGGTACCAAGTCGTGCACACTTGGAGCGGGCTTCACCAAAGGCTATGAGTGCATTCGTAGCGGCGACATCAACAAGCGCTTGGAGAAGAATAGCATCATTAATGATGCCATCAACGTATACCGTGACGTCGATTCCGACTCTGAAGGGGAGGTTCGGCCGCTTGCCTCGCACTCAGCTCACCACTGTCGCCGCCATTCGACACGACCTGAAAGTTCGAGCGCTATATTCTTGGTAGTTCAGAACAATCCGTGACGGTGATTGCGCTCTTTACAATGGAACTTCTTCCTTCAGGGATACTTGGTTGTTTTGTGTCAACGGGTCAGGGGTTCAATGCCGTTGCGGGACGCTTGTGTCTTAGGACGAGATTCCAAGAGCTTGGAGAAGATCGATCTGTTTCTCTAGCTCGTTGACAAGACGGGCTTATATATCAGCAGGCTCAATCAGCATTTGGCCCTCAGATAGTGGAAACTTGCTCATGGTCGATGCCTTGGGCCTCGAACGCGCAGAGTGCATCCGGGAGCAAGCGAATACGGAGGCAGCCATAAAGACACACAACAAAGTCACGGGGGATCAAGATGTGCAACCGGGACGCAGAAACTGCCAAGATATAAGGAGTAGTACAAAGACTGGTATCGCGGGTTCTTTTGGTGCTCTTGGAGCGGAAGCGTTGTCGGCGGCGCGATCATTCTTCCACTTATCAAGTACAGCGAAAAGGTTTCGTGTTATGACTGGCCGAGTTTTCTTACCAGATCCCAGATAAATGAAGGTATTTCCTGGCGATCTTTGAGGGGCAATACTGGCCGGGATCCCAGGCGATGATATTGGTAACAAGAGAAGGGCAGAAGTTCAGCCCCCCGTGCTGCCGGATTTCATTCAACATACAGCCACGCATTGTAGTTCATCAAAGGCGAGGGCTTCGGGGATCCGCTGGCGATGCTTTTGATCAAAGCTGGTGAAGAGGAAAACTAGCACAGGACTTGGCTTCTGCTACATGGTGTTTTGTTCTCAACCACTTTGGGATTGACGAAGAGTTGCCCAGCGAGACTACGCGCGACGGCGAAAGGGATGTGATGAATCACTACCCTGTGAGACAATAGGTGTTATGAACCCCTTCCGTTCAACTCATGAAACTTTATTGATCATGAAAGGGTAGCTTGTATTCAGAAGGCAGGGCGGATTCTACAGGGCTTCGCCATCTTTCACAGCTCTGCAACTACCTGAGTCGTTCGACGACCTGCGCGCCGCTGGTCGAAACACCTCAGAAAAGAAGGTGTATTGATGGTCAACGCCCGTCGTTACGATCAATGTCTCTCGGACAGCAGCAACCAGGCTTCCCGACAGTCGAATGGAGACCCTGACAGTAAGACAAATATCATGAGGGGCCATGCTCTCGAAGAAAGGGGCGCAATGTAAATATCAGCGGTTTGGTCCATCAACTCAACTTAATGCCCTCGAAAAGACACATATGTGACGGTTTGCGCGCTTGTGGCATTGTGGGATTGCTGCTGCGCACGATCCTACCAGGATTCGACTTTTGGATGACGACTGAAGGTTGTCCTGACCCTCAACAACAAAGTAGGGATAAAACTTGGTTCAACTGTTCAAAATAGAGAAAGGCGGCCAGAAACCATACACTAAATACAGCAGTTACAACATTGGAACGAATGTAGCCCAGAACTTCTGGTGCATGTGCTGGCGCATCTGCAATTACCAAGTTCATCAACTCATTCCCATCTTCAGTCTGAGCTGGTACCTCCTGATTATTTCACCGGATCTGTTCGATGCTGGTAACTGCTTCGACACCTTTCGAGTCTTCCCAAACATCTATACCTTGATCTTCTCGCTCTCGAGACATTGACACGAACATAGGCAATTCTCTTGGCTGAATTTTCATCAGAAGCAAACTTTGGATCTCATCAAGAGAGCGTAGACTCAGTGGGACTGAGTATTTGATAGTGAACAGTCAATCCATCGGCAACGTTTCGTAATTGCTGCCAAAATAACTACATACCCATCGGCAGCCTTTTGGTCCCACGTTCGCCAAAATCTGCCGAATAGCGAGCTGCCATCCACAAGACCGCGAAACCATCAATCGCACTGGCGATGTACTCGACGTATCAATATACTTGGCTAGGATAAGGGGTAAGAGACGCGTGTCGCGGTACGAATGAACAGGATATACTAGGTTCGAGGTCAGGAGAGTATCTAACCACGTACCAGACTCAGGCGTCTCACAAGTCTGTAAATAATTAACAATCAGTCACCGCGTTTGAACGGTCGAGGGAACTTCTGTGCCACATCTCAATTGTCAAGTGTAGCAGATGCTGCCCCTAGAGTTTCCAATAGGGATAACTCCATTATCTCTCTCGACTCTCTTCGATTCTTCGATCGGTGGATTCGGCGCGAAATAAAAACACGCGATGTTGTGACAGCCGGTAGAGCAAAACTCAGCGGCCGCGTGTTGGGAACGGCGGCAGTAACGCTTCCTTGATCCCAATGCAAGATCATCAGGTAACAGAATTGGCCAGGCTGCTGCGAGACCAATCAGAATGCGGAATTGGCAACTAATGCATTCTTCCCGAGCAAACCCCCAAGTCTGCTGGAATGTCACTTCCAAGGTTCATCTGGAGGCAGTTGGCGAAGAAGGGCATCGAGACGCCTACTCTGATAACCTATAAGTTTGCGCAGCAGCGCATTCTCGCTGTTGGCTAGCTTATCCGTGCTGCAATGTTACATATCTTATCAACATCTCTGTATCTTGATTATGTAGTCTTTCTTCACGGTTGAAGCTCTGATGCAACGAAGCTTGAGCTTTTTACACTCTTATCCGGGCCGACGACATGGGGCCGCTCGGGATGCCAAAGCTACACAGGGCGAGAACAAGGCCATATTTAAGGGCGCTCCGTCGACAGCTGTATCTATAGAACAGCTTGCGTGCTTTTCTTATATCGTGGGAGAGGGAACAACATATGACTCGGTAGCTTCGCCAAAGTAGCAATAGTTGTAGATGTCATTTACTGTCTTGATGTAAGTTGTAAAACTGTTGATTGTCTTCAAATGTACAGTTAACTCATCGCCCAAACTCATCTCAAGGATCTTGGCAACGATATCGATCGGAGATGCGAATGACCCATCCCTGCCATCAGTTTGTCGACATCGCCTTCTGAGCATCATTCTTCACCTTATCCATGTTCGCCTCTATATTCTTTTCCGTCTTCTGAATGTCATCCGCGAGATTGCCCAATGTGTATCCAAATCGCTTTGTCACCGGTCAACAAGGCTAAACTCAACTCGCAGTTTATGTAGTTTCCCGTGATGCCTTTATATCTCCCTTAAGGTGCCTGCCGTTTTCCCGGCGATGGCCTTCCGTCTCAACTCCATGTTATCATGGCTCTGTATCTCGTGGCATCTGACCTCGGGACCAGGGCTTGGATCCTGGCGCTCAAACCTTGATCAGTTTGGACATCGTGCGATGGGCGACATCGCTTTCTAGGCTTCATAGCGGCGGGGTGTTGGTTGAGGAGCTTGTTCGGCATTGGTTATCGTTTTAAGTTAGGCTCTAATACCAGGGGAAAAAATGACAAGTTGTTATCGGGCGCGGGATCATGATATCTCGGTAAATGATGGCGGTAAATGATGGCGGCGCCTGATATGTGTTTTGGTAGCTCGGATGCTACTACGCGGATCGTGCGGCGGAATACGAGCGGGTAGCTTCTAGGTCCCTAGCTGTTGATGTTCCGAATGGGCAAGATCTATGGCTGCCAATCGTGGCCAGGATGTCGGAGGTTTCCTTGGGCTTCGGTTGGAGGTTCAGCTGCGCTATTGAGCCTTGTAGCCTCTGCTGCTCTTCGTCCATGACGTTTGGATCCGCGGATTCTTCGATGAGGCTGGGAAGAATGGGTCAGTAGGAATGGAAATGTACGGCAGGCCCCAGGATCCAGCGAGATATACAGAGAACTCAAGGCCGACGAGTACGCGCGGTGTTTGACGCAAGCTTCGGTCTGCGGACTAGGCCATGTGAGTCCTATGTGAGAGCGACGGAGGTCCCCAAATCGATATCCTGATATCTCGAAGGTGGTATATCGGCAATGTGATCATGTCGGTACAGGAATGGAATGCCTGGACTTTCGGGGCTGAAAAGATTGGTTGAAGCCTGTTCAATAAGGCCAGACTTGTGAATACAGACCTTGTTGAGCAACTCAAGAAGTTCGGCGGACCTAAACAAGCGCCGACCAACCGAGCGCTGAGCAAAGCACAAAGGAGACCGAGATTGTAGGCAGAAGTCCAACCTATCTCCTAAAAGAATCGGTAAGTCCCCTTCTGTAATCCATTGCCCATCCAGAACAGAAGGTAAGGCGCTCGTTTATGTTTGTAAGCCTGGAGTGTCGCCTCGACTCTTTATAATTGTCTGTACGTGGTGACTTGGCCAGCGACAGACTCTGGAGAGATGCAGCCAAGGTGTGTTGTTTCTGAGTCAACGGTGCTTTGTTGGAAGCCTTGTTGATCCCATGGTGAATTGATTCGTGTCGAGAACTTGTTGAGTTGTCTTGACTTTTCCGGTGTTGCTTCTGCGACAGGGCAAACTTGCAACTGGTACTGCTGGAGCAGTACGCGATGTGCATTGGGCTAGAGCGCAGCACATAGAGATGCACCTGATCATGCCGATGGAATCTGAATGGCGCTGCACTGATGCTGGTGCGAGCAGCGGCACTTTACGGCGCAAAAGGAGCAATGGCCATGTTCTTGTGAAGTTGAGAACTGATGCTTGCCGATAACTTATCAGTAGAGCCGTAATCGCGCAATCCAAGGTGAGACAAACGTTGGGCGCTTGACATGCTGCAGCCTTGAAGGACCAATCCTAGCGTGTGGTCTGGGAGTCTAGGGTAACCTCCGTAATGAGAAACGTGGATTGCGCTCTTGGTTTATTTAATGGCATTTCTATAGATTTCCACTATTGCTCCAAATGTGCTCTCTTGGGAAATGGATATTCTTAAAATAATTGATCTCATTTATAATGCTTCGCAATCAATTTCGCTGCTCTTGTTTTCTTGCTCTGGAATTACCGTTGCATTTGCATGGCATCACTGTTGATGTCTTCACAAATCCACTCAGCTGAGCTTGGATAGGCAAAGAAGGAGATGCAATGCAAAATCATTTCAATTACTACATGGCCTTTATCTTCATTGGCGCCCCTTTCAAAGAAGTGATTACTGGTTTCTCTGTCTTTATGCTCCTCCAACTGTAGTATTTATCAGCCACAATAGCAAAAGAGAGCCACAGAAAGTGGCTTGAACTGACTGCTTGACTAACGGATCGCGATAAGATAAGGTGAATACTAGCCCCACCAACGCGCCACGCGCCGAGTGAATTGTGAATTGCATCATCAGCAGCACCCCACCAACGCTGCAATCACCCAACCCTCTCTTGCTCTCCCTCTCCCGTTTCTTCTCTTCTTTAAGCCTTCGGCCTCTACGATGGAACCTACCGACCAAGAACCATCCTCCTCTGACGTGTCCTCCCTCCCAGAAGCCCTCGCCGACTTGAAGCGCAAAGCCTGGCCAGTCATCCAAAGGTCGCAGCAGCCGATCTCGAATTCTGCAATTCAGGTGCAACTCACCTCCATTAACGTGAAATCTGTAGCCCATGGTGTAGTTGCACCAAATACAGCCAATTCAGCGCAAACACAGCCGCAGTGCATCCGACAACTGGCTGTCGCAGTACCCTGTTGATCGGCGCGAGAACAAGTTGGGATGGCAAAGCTCAGGATCAGAAGTCTCGCCATCTCACCAGGTTGGCTAACATGACAGCTGCAACATGTTTCGCACCCATTATGCCTTACCCTCAAATATCACAGAAAATTACTGTCAATAACCACCTTTAATAGAGGCGCTGTTCATGAGCGTTGCTCTCGGTCTGGGCATGATCTGTAAATTTTTTATATAATCAGGTGGATGCCCGCTTGTTCAAAACTTTCTCTCAAGCTTCCCTCAACCCTGTGTGACTGAAATAGCAAGGCTTGCTATGCGCATTGAATTATACGAACTGAGACACAAGGGCACTTTTGAAATCACACAACGATGCACTACAGATAAGTTACATCCCGATTTTCTTTACCTGGTGCTGCATGCTCGTGGCAACAGCGCTAAGGCATCCACTAATTCAGCCCTGTGGGTACGGTAAGCCCATGCCCGCTTAGCTGCTTTATTCGTGATCTGAACTCAATGCCCGACATTTTGAGAGCTCGAGCAAGTTACTGCTGTCGCGCCATTGAATAGAATTGAGACAGTGCTTATTGCGCATCATTGGAGAGACGAGAAACGCGGATCTTTTATCGTGATCCAAAAGACGATCTTGCGAGGTCGCCCGCAAGAACTAAGCTTGTTTGTCTTGTATGGTGTCGTTTCTTCACCGCGTTTGCCCCTGCTGGTGGCTCGACAGGGTACGGCCTACGGCTTCACCACCGATATCCATGCGACAAGAACATGTTCGCAATGGTTTGGTGGCTTCTATGTGACATGTGACGCTATTCTCATGCTCCAACGTCAACATAGCCCAACAAATATCAGCAGGAGGCTGCGAATTTCGTGAGGTCCGTATAAATGTCTGGTTGACCGCGGAAACAAAGGGAGGCACCTTCAGTGAGAGGACAAGGCCTACCAAGAAGACATATGTCTGAGATCTGAAGACTATGTGAAGGCAAGGAAATAGCTGAGACGTTGAAGAGCTGTGCCCGTGTACGTGCCAATGTTGCCGGTGACTGAACGAAAACAAAGGGGAGAGTCATGCCGAAAAAGCGCGAGAGTGAATTGACATAGGTTTTATGCGGCAATGAAAGAAAATGCCCATTATTTCATTGTCTGTGCTGTCGTCAATTGCCGTCATGCCTCAAAAGGTATTGTAAGATCACGTCAAGCTCTCGATACACCCAAACACCAATATCTGGCAGTGAATGATCAAGCCTCAAGGCAGCAAGAAAAACTCAATGTTATAAATACTCGATCTTTTCCAAACGAACTCATGTTTCTTTTCTCATACCATCATCTTCCAACAGCAACAAGATGGGGATCCCAACCGAGACCTCGAGACTCCGCGCTCGACAGTTTCAGAGATTCTATCACCACAAACCACCACTGGATAACAGAGATCTCATCACAGACGCTGTTCTACGAAAGGCGGAACACTACGAGCCAATCTATGAGCTCTCTCAGTGCGAGGCTGGCGAAGAGGAATTTCCACCATGGGCTACGAACAGGGCTAGCTTACGCTCTACAGTCACTGCAGCTTTTTGGAGAAAAGCGTTTGATGCTCTTGATGATGCAGATGCGGCTATAGCTAGCATGGCTGTAGGTTATTCTGGTCCGGTTGTATTGGAAATGCTAACAGAAAGTGTAGAACGCCACTCGAAAGCGGGCGGTCCAAAATGCACCCGCTGTTATCGCTGATGAAACGGAGTCGTCTGAAACTACCGCCACTGTAGGCTGACCTCGTCCAACTGTATTTGAACGCGCTAATGGAAAGCACAGAATGCCCCTCCGCTGTCAAAGACCATGAAGCATCTGAGATCAGTACTGGATACACCAGGTCCAGATAGCATGCTAGGCGGCTGGGAGGAGGGAGAAGGATTCCCCTTCACCGAGAAGCAGGTTGCTAGATATCTACGATGGACCAAGAAGAAAAACGAAGAACACGGAAAGGAACAGTGTGAGAAATGTTAGGAGTTGCGCATATGTAGGGAAACAGGCTGTCGTAATAGACTATCTTACTTGCTGCCCATGATCATCGGGAAGGGAACAACACTTCGTAGCAGATCTTCCCAGACCTTTCCTTTGAAAGGATAAGAAACGTCTTTTCCCAGACCAAAAAGCTCTCGATAGGCATCATCAAGCTCATCCTCAGTCTCCCTCATCTCCCATACCAATTCACGCCTCTTGTCAAACAACTGATCCAGGATTCCCATCAGGCCCCGCCTATCATCATCACAGTCCTCATCTTCAATCAGTAAGCGGTATATCTGAAGAATCATCAAGTTCCACTCGATAAGCTGCTGAGTCCCTTCGTCGATCTTGGCGCGGAGCATTTCAATCGTGGCCGTGAAGTTGTCGCCGGCGTTCGAGACCGACTCTGAGGCTTGGATGTCGACCTCGAAATCGTCGTGGTCCTCAACTATCGGGGGCTCGCCGTACTTGGCCAAGAGCAGCTCTGCGCCTTTCTGGGAAAGGTCCTGTCCGTCCCACTCGTCGAGGAGAAAGGCGCGGGACCACGGCGCGTACATGAGGCGATAGCCTGTGCTGTGCTTGTCGTACGAGTCGAAGCAGATGCCAGCGTCTTGGAGTTCCTTGTGGCGCCGTTGCACCCATGATCTAACCTGTGAACCGTCAGTATCCCGACTCCAGTAAAACCATGCTGTCGAGTACTTGCCTTATGGGGGACGATGTTCTCGAACTCAGCCGAGTGGGAAGAACCGTCTTCCTGCTTCAGATACAGGGAGCGTTCGATCTTGGGCCAGCCTGTGGTGCTGAACCAACATGGCTGGGCATGTTCGCGGATCAGATGCTGGGTCGCTGCCTTTTTGCATCCGGGGCAGAGCGTGAAGTTGACACCGGGGCGTCTGAACTTGTCTAGGGGCTGATTGCAAGCCGTCTGTTTGTAGGCCTCAGCATCAAACTGCCTACATAGGGAAGATTCCTACCTCTGCGTCATTGGTTATTCCCATCGTTGCGTTCAAGTCCTGTGTGAACAAGAAAGTTGGTTTGCGCGAGAAGTGAGTATCATGTTTAGCCTTTGGCTGACGTCCAGCCCCTAACGTGGCAGTGCCCTAGTTGTGTAACCTCGAGATATGTGTAACCGAATTTCAGCCATCCACATCAGACACATATCTTAGACAACGAAGATCAACACACTTCATACTTATTCGAATTTCTTCTCCTACAACTTCACGAACAGTCACTAGTTGGCCTTTCAGCCACCACAATGGACAACCAGTCACGTTATAACACCCCCTATTCAGAGGTGTCCGACAAGGAAAAGGGGAGAATAAAGCAGTATATGAACGACGGTAACATCACGTCTAGCGACGCCGGGACCGCCAGGACTGGTGGTAGTTTAAGAACTACACAGGTGAACTTGAGCGACCTGAGCGAAGACAGAAAGCACATACTGGCGGCAAGGATGAAGCAGACAAGAGACGAGTGGGACCGAAGTGAGTACTCTGCGAGTAAGTCTCCTTCAGCTATACAAGAATAGACATCGAATGCTGATATAGATACACTAGGTACCGTTGACGGAGGCTCCGTTGCGCACAGCCACAAGGCCAGCCAGGTAGGCTTCAGCAACCTGACAAGCCATCGTCAGAACCAGCGCGCTCCTGCGGTTCCAGCCTTGACTACTCGAGGTCAGAGGGCGACGAGAAGCTTGGGCGGGGGTAGGTCTTTGACAAGCACACGAGGACGGGGAGAGGAGACTAATATTGACACTCCAGGTTCCATCACCGGCGGCCTTGCTCCTGCTTCCAGGGCACACACCGCGGCCGGTCCATTTGTGCCTGCTACTACTGGCATCGGCAGCTTTGTACCTGGTCCCAAGGCACCCACTGCAACCGGTGTCTTCCCTCCTGCCCCCAAGGCACCTACTACGACCGGCGGTTATGGACCTGTTCCCAAGGCCCCTTCTGTCATCAGCGCAACGACAACGGTTATTCGCGATCCGACCGCCAACCCGGGACAAACCACAACTCCCCCCTCCCTAAAGCTCGACAAAGACGCATCGCAGCTGGGGACTGGCTCCTCCGAGCAGACGGAGGAGCAGTTCAAGGAGCTCATTGATGAGATGGCGGCTCTGCAGCAGAGCATGTCTGTCAATGAGCAGAAGCAGAGGTGGATGTTCTTCAATCTGCAGAAACAGCGGAAGGAGAAGGGCGAGGAGAAGAATTAGAAGGGGATATGGTGGTGGTGGGTAGTCGGGGAGATGTTTCCACGAGCAGATGTACAAATGATGTGATATCATGTACATGTACCGCCTCTGCAATGGAGCTTCTTGCTGGATACCCCTAGATGCCTCGTGAGACATCAGTGAAGTCGTGAAGTGGCATCTTGAGGTTTGGGGCTATTCGTTCTTGTATGGTAGAGCTTACACACCGCTTCAGGTGCTGAGGGATCAAGACAAATAACCAACATGCATTACATTCCTCGAGAATACATAAATTTCAGCACTATTGAGCCAGTGGCCTTCAAAACCGACTAACTACTGACTCCGAACCGTGACTTTATACAGTGAACTCTACCCATCGACATCCAAATCACCCTCTCCCTGCCCTCTTCTCCCTCCTCCTGTACCGTTTGTACTTTGCAAAGTTCTCAGGAGTAAGGAGTTCCTCCACATCATGGTCTCTCTGCGGAACTGGGCTGTTGTTTGGTGAACTCGGGAGGGGCTCAAATCCATCAGAAGCAGCACCTAGCCAACTCTCATCCTCTTCCACTTGTGAGCTGGCGTCACCTGGGGGATACGCACTACTTCCCGCGACCTCATTCTGGTTGTAACGCGAGTTCCCTGGTGGAGCGGCGAATGCACGCCGAGTTGGTGGCTGTGAGGTGTCGTAGAGTTCAAGTATTGTACCAACTTGATTACTCATATCGAATTGATCCTGCAGCGCTGGGGGCCAGCTCCTCGCATATTCGTGGTGAGGTTGGGCTTCGAGGGGCTCGTGGAGTAAAGGTTCGCTTGATTGAGCTATATCTGTTCCTGCATCCTGCCATGGGTTTGCTTCGTGCGTCATGCTTACTGTAGATGCAGATATTGGCGATGACTAAATTAGATGTTAGAATAGGATCATACGCGACCAGACTGACTTACAGGGGGTGGCAGGCGTGGTAGGTGAGCCGTGGAGTTGACTTTCTCCTCGACAGCAGGATCTTCCTCCAAAGTGCGCTATTCTCCATGTCAGCCACAAACACGTCATTGCAAAGCATGGGAGCATACTTCTTGATTCTCTGCCATGTTCAACTGATGTGGTGCTCTGCGAAGAGACGCCCAAGATGAAGCTGAACAGCAGTTAGTTAAGCCTCAAGACCATTCTCTCTACCCCGCTTCCCTACCCACCATCTCTCACCCTCCTCGCACGTTTCAAGAGCAAAGATCGGGCGGAGCTTGGTAGCACGAGCTAGATCTGCAGGCCTGATGCAGTCCTTTGTGGGGTTTCTCCCTCTACGTGGTGGTACTGCTAGATCTGCCCTGCACAAAGCCGCATGTCACCAGCCACCACGTTCTTATCGACTTTTAAGGTAATTTAAGTAAGCGGACAAGAAGGATGTTTCTGCGGCTGGGGTATCGTCTTATGTGTGGCATATGTCCCCTCTAGGGGATATCAAGAAACATGAGAATCGCTGCCACCAAACCGATTCTCGTGTTCTTTTACAACCCCGGAGCCCCTGTTCGTCTTCTTCACCGCTTTCTGAGTCCTCACATTGTCATGTCGTGCCACCAGCGTTGTAGTCTGCCTGTCTGTACACTTCTACACTCTGGCTGAAGACAGGGGGCAGGTTACACAATTCGGGGGTGGCCCCGGGGCTTTCCGTTGCGTACCTTTTGCTCTGATGCTATCGTTCCTACAGCTTAGGTATGTCTGTGTGTGATGGGAAACGGAGTGTAGACAGAGTGTAGTCGCACAACCTTTGACGCAAGGGGTTTGTAATATCGATGGATGGTTTAGAGGTCGTCCCCTCCGTGACATATCTATTCGAAACAGGCCAACTTCTTAGCTAACCATTTTCGGAACATCGCCAATCTGAACAACCTGCTGATAAATTCACAGCAGCCCAACCTCCTTCTAGCTTTCCCATCCACAGATCTCCTTCAAGGCGTCCGACCGCCCACGAATCTTGTTCCAAACCTGGTTATCGTATACACTTCGAGTAGAATAGTTCGTCAGAATACCGGCAGCGCGAATAAAGATCTCCTCCCGCCGGGTTCCCGTCCCCAGGTGCTCTTCGCTCGCATCGATCGAGGCTTTCCACGCCTTAATATCGACGCTCTTATCTCCTTTCCGCGGCTCATCCATGTGGATTATGGTGTAGAGAGAGGGAGGCTTAGTAGAGCCTGGGGTCTCCTTTCTGATCAGACTGTAAACCTTACAGATGTCATCTTGTATTTGTTAGTGTTGGGATAGAGCATGTAGATGAAAGGCCAAATACTTATTGCATCATCGGTTTTTCCGATCGGACTCCCGCCTCTCTGGCGTGAATGCCCCATCCAAAAGGAAAGGCATACTCCAAAGAGGATAAAGAATATCTTCATGAGGCTCATTCTGAGTAGATCGGAGAATGATGCTTAGGAAGCATGAAGAATGATATTTGCTGGGTCAGCACACAGGCATTTATACCTCATTCATTCTATCACTTCTGACTTGGGCAGCCCCGTGACTCATCTCTCTCACCCAGGGTCTCAAGGTGAATCGGAGCAAGTGATGTGTATGCCCTGGCATTGAGCCCGCTTCAGGCGAATGTATTTATTTGTCATGATGGCTCAAAACCCTGTCAGTCTGTCACAAAACCAGGGTAAGGAAGAGGACATGTCAACTGTGGCTTACGTTAGTACAGCACCATATGGATCACTAGACCAATAATATGAAACAAATTCTTATTTAGAGCTATCAATGTCCCTCTAAGAAACAACTGCTTCTCGTGATAGTACACACTCTGCACCCAAAAACCTTGCTAGTGTATTACAACCAACTCACAACTAAGCCAATATCCGTCACGGACCTCACACTCTGGGGGCTCTTCATAACGTGACAGCTGGCCTATGAATTACTCAGCGTTAGCTAAGCGATTTATTTGGGCGCTTGGGGTCCCTAAGAGATAACAAGTAGTGACTCCAGTCGAGAGGCTTTCACACGACACACTCACACCAGAATCGTCAAAATGTCTGGAGATGACCTAACCCCAGATGAATATCGACGTTACCAGGCTCACATGAGACGTCGGGAGAGAAGAGCCAGGGCTGAGCAAGAAAGACTTGAGCAAGAAAGGGTTACAGAGGAGAGAGCAAAACAGGAGACAGCAGAAGAAGAGAGAGCAGGGGAACAGGCTGCCGTACGTTTTACCACCACAGTCCATGTGACATTCGCTAATCCAACAACCAGCAACCTGCCGACAGACCAGAGAATTTTAATGCCAGAGACAACTCCTTGCCTCGCTTGAGTCCAAACTATCTAGGCATAGCCCGCGGCTGGATTATGCCAATCTTGCGATGCCTCCGGAACCATCCTATTTACGCTTTCATGTTCATCACTATCTTCATTGCTTTATCGACAAGCACGCCTTGGCTGAAGTTTGTCCTCAACTTTCTGCTTCCTGTTGGCGGCAGTCTTGGCGGCCTTTTCATGGCAGCAGTCAGAAAACTCTTTGGCTTACCTACAGCATCCAAAAGCCTATCTTGCCACCGTGATGGACTAGTCCTTTCTGCCAGTGGCAAGTTCTTAAGAGAAATGGCTCGACAGCTCGACAAGAAGGTCGTCGAAGGGCTCGGACTGAGCTTCAGCGAGGTATTCTTGCGGGAAGTCAATCGGGCAGATGATCGGCTTGCGACTGTAACCAGAGATATTGCCGACCATTTTTACGACATTTGTCGACATATCTCTAATCTCGAGAAAATTATCTCCTCGGAGCCATCATGGCTAGCATCCGTTCTGCAGTTTCTTCACCTTCAATATTCGAAGGGAAAGAATATAGAGAATGAGGCAAAGAAGTTCCTCTCTACATTAGATGATGGCATAACAGCCCGTGAGAAGATGATCAAGCAAACCAGAGCCGGTCAAGAGTCTATCCGAGAGCTCGGGAATGAGCTCTGTGGTGCACATAACAATGTGATCAAGATCAAGAAAGATATACTCCTAGAGATATCTAACCTGGTAGACACCATCGCAGGCCAGGACAAGTCTCCCGCTTTATGGCAATATCTCACCCGTCAATCCCGTGATATCGACACCGAAGCTTTGGAGTCAGAAAAACTTGCACTATGGGAAAAATTTGCAGCTGCGGAAGGTTTGTGCATATACGTTGCGTTCGGATGCAGTGGAAGTCTCATTTCTTGCTCTGAGATTCGCAAGCTAGAGCATAAGTTGAACTGGAATCGTGAGTGGTCCAAGGAAGCCATGGACGATATCTTGAAGACCTTGGGTGAGCTGCATGCGAACAAAATCGACTGGAAGATTGCCGGAGAAGAACTATCCGACACTATGAAGAAGTATGAAGCCAGGATGAACAATGGGTACTATGAAAAAGCCTGATGTGAAGGTCAAGGGAAGCATACAGGCGTCGATTAATGCGTTGTAAAGAGGAAAAGACATCAATATCAACTACAAGGAAAGAGAAAATGCAAGTTGAAAGAGTGTATATAATCATGCCATGAGGTTGAAACTGGCATGTCTGTAACTCCAGTGTCATTTGTTTGCTTTCATGGGAATGTCTTTAAAGCTAGGGTTATTCCAATCTTTTCATATCATAAATTCAACTTCAACTTCTACGCCTATGTGTTACTCTAATACTCATGCTGCCTCTCGTCATTATCCCAAGGAATAAACACCACACCACACCTTGCCTGGGAGCAGCCACACCGCTCGCTCCACAGGCTCCCTCGCCTCCACCACCTCCACCATCTCCTTAGTTCCCTCGCTGGTATTCTATCATCATCCATTCGAACCCTGGATCTCCGAGGCTCCTCCGATCTTATCGGGACGTCCGGCTCTATACGCCTCCTCTTGAGCTCACGACGATACCATTTCAACGCCCTGTCTCTCGTACGCACCATGTAGTGAACCTTGCTACGCACCCGATAAAGCCCACCAGCGACTTCAGAGATATCCTCTTCAAGTCTCAAGAAATAATTTCTTTTGAGCTCGCGAGAGAGGGTTCTGGCTGCACTTTCAGCCCGCTCTAGTTTGCTTACGCTGAGCTTGTAGAGATCGGCTATGTGGTTAGCATGATGGATCAGTCGCTCTGTCTCCCGTGCATTCATGTTGCTGTTGCGCCTATTAGGATATTGATGTGCGTTTCGGTTATGATCAGAACTTACAGGTCGATCCGTTCGAAATATGCCTGGCAGGCTTTGAGAGGCTCAATAATCTGGCTCGTTGCCTCCATCAAAGCATGCTTGCGGCGTCTGAAATCGTCTATCGTATCGTGAAGTTGGTTCACACGTGCAGGTATCACTATGTAGAGAAGGTGTAGACTATTTTCAGAAAGGGCGGCCATGTCGACGCCCTTTCGATGCCTATCACCAACAGTCGTGAAGGCATCTTCGATCGATGTGATGTATTCCTGGGTACTGCGTAGTCCCGCTTGTGGCTGTGATTCTCTCCCTTCGGCAGTGGCAATGTCAGGGAGAGTAGCGAAATAAAGCCAATTGGTATTGTGTGCATCTTCCCAAGCTTCGGTAATGTTGTTCATCTCTTCGTCGGCTGTTCCGTCTGTCTCGGACATTCCCTGACAACGGGCGAGAGCAGTGCGAATATGTGGACGTGTTTCGAAAATGGCGAATTGCGATGGTTGCAGACCATTAAATGGATCTAACCCGCCGGAGATTTGATGAGAAACAAATGTGTAAAGAGGCAGCTGAAGCACGGAAAAGGCGAGAACAGCATTCTCGGCAATCTCATCCATAAGGTCGACAAATGGAATGATGCCTTTGGACGCATCGTACCAATCGAGGCAGATGGTGCCAATAGTCCAGAGAAGCCATACAAGGAGGAATACAAATATCAGTATAAAGATCCACCTGTAACAGCCCAGCTCATCCGAGGTGCGATGGAGAAGTCGATCAAGCTGTTCCTTTGTTGGAGGAGGGATGGGGGATGTCTGCCAGGGAGGGATTGGGTAACGAGGACGCCTCAAGAAGCACCAGGGGCAGGCGGCCTTGTGCTGGGAAGTGGGATTACCGGGACCAGATGTGCAGTAGTACATTTTCAGCCAAAGATTCGTAGATGAAAGTGCCGAGTGTCAGATGCGGAGAGGGGAAGACTGTCGAGTTAATATTGAAGAGAACAAAGAACTCGACGCACGTGACTTTACGCAGATGGATATCAAAGCACCTTGATACCAGCTGACGCACGATCTTCTATCTTCTGAAAGACTGTGAGGCTCTTTGTTCTATTTTCAGTGACTTTTGTTCTGATGCAACGAGTTACGTGGTTGAAAACGATCCAGCAAAGAGAGGGCCTCCACACTCTCTCCGGTGAATTCCTAGACCTTCCAAACTCAACGTAGCTTACAAACAAAGACCTACAGAAGTGTTTGTTCTAGAATTACAAAGGGAACATGCGCTATAGAATTAAAGAAGTATCGGTCGCAGAGTAGTCAACAAAACCTGAGATAAAGATAATTGAAAGCGTGCTCTTTGTTGTTCCCCCAGCCTCGATTGTAGTCTTGACACGACGGGTTACCTGCATTCCACTCCATACAGACCAAATACTTCAAATCACCAGATGTTGATCGATCCATTTGCATACTTCCTCAAACCTGGTTATACGCCTGAATACATGAGCCCATCAACAGCCCTCGCATCGCGCAATTCGCTGACGACTCCCCAATACTTGTCCCGCCATTCAATAATTCTCTCGCTCAGGTTGTGCCTTACCTCTCAAGACTTCGTATCTCTTCCTCTTGAACTTCAACCATCTTTATCATGTTCTCGAGCCCCGACATACCAGCTCGCTCAGATCCAATAGGGAGAACAGGCCCATTCCCAGCGGCGATGGCCTCTTACACCAAGTTCTCGAGCTTGGAGAACCTGGCGTCCATGTGCTATGATACGCGATGCTTGCCCTTCAATTTGGCTGCCGCTGTCGTCGACTCTGGCACCGCACTGGTTCGTTGCTCTGACGGCCTCGACAAATCCAACGTCAGGACGGCCCCTGAGCTCGGAGTATCAAGTTTTGACGTGTGCTCAACCCGGAGGCTGTCAGACCAGTTAGCCTCCAGACATGAACGCCGAGAGAATGTACTTACAAATGGAATCGTGTGGTTTGCATGGTGGAAGTAGAAGTTAGCCTCGCTCATGAGCTTGCTGATTCCTCTGAGTAGCACAGGCATCTCATCCTAGACTGTCAGTATCGGTCCAATGTGAAAAATGAGAGAGAAAGGAGTACCATTTTACATGGTCCTCGCCTGCCAGCATAATATTTACAAGACTTGACATTGGAGGCTCCTTCGGCAGATCCTGCTAGTGATTGTCAGCCATGTACATGATACATAGCTAAGAACGTCTTGCCTTGCTTCTCATATATGTGGCCAGTCTCGGTATCGTCTAACACCCTCGCATGCAAGTCGGCACATGGTATACACGGCGGTCTGAAGCTGTAGCTTGGAATAGGGATGTCCTTGAGCTTTCTGTAATAGTAGGCGTAGCACTGCTGAATCCGGGGGATCTGGATCTTCGGCAAGGCTGTATATCATTGCGTATTCATCCAACACCTCGAGTTCGATGACCTCGTCGGATTTTGAGGTTTCCTTGCCATTGGGTACAGAAGACTTGATCGTGCCTGTTTCTGTTGAATAGGCATGTCCCTTCTGCCGCTGGTTTTGGTGTTCGTCTCGTGCGCTTCTGGCTGTTCTGTGGTGTTTGAAGCTTCCTCCTCAGCTCCACGTTTCGCTTCACTCTCTTGCGTCTCCGCTAATTCTCTTTGTGGCGTGTCTCTTGAGATATGCAGCTCTTCTTCTTCGCATTGTTCGTTCGCGGCGGGATTCTCAGCATGATCGATAGTATTGAAGTCCTCTACCCTGGTTTCAAGGAGATCTTCGCCTTTATTGCGCTGACTATTCTTGATCAAAATCCGAGCAACAGCCATGGCGGCTTGTGATGCGTTCTTGATAGCACGGGGCGCGGTTCTGTCACCATGAGGCCTTGCGGCATGAGTTTCGGCATCACCGTGATTCGCATTCTCGACATTGTGTGACTTTTGCGCTTTTGAGGCCACGGGTTCCTCGCGGCCAGGGGCCGTCGCCTTGACCTGTAGACCATTCAGCCATTATTCTTACAAGAGCACGAACCAAGGGGCTAGCTTACCTTCTTGGCCGACCTGGCCTCATCTTGATCGACAGTCCCAAGTCCATTGCGACGCCTTTTACGCAGCCCCTGTAGATAATGTCAAAAGCTAATGAGGAGAATCGAGATATGACTAAGAACATACGCCATGTGATTGGGTTCCAGCCATCGTGGCTTTTTTATTGACGTTGCAGACCAACAGAGTGACAGCTGAGCCGGACAATGGTGGGGACCGCAGATGGAGGAAAGCAGATGAAATTGGGTATCGAAATGGAATACTTCAAAGTTATGAATTATCGTTGCCTATACTGAGCCCTCGGCATACCGCAAAGGAGATCACAGCCTAGGCCATGCCTTACAGGAATATACTGTATTGCAATAATGCCGTTCGTTGCGCAACGCAGGAGAGTGACCGTTGGTTCGAAATGTGCAAACGTTCGTTTGACACCTTGTTGTGGCAGGTCGAGGTAGCTCGCTGCATGGGTGCGCACAAGCAGTGTGAACCAGGGGTGTGATGAGATGCCGGGATGTCAGTGGTTTCAATCAATAGAGCCTCATTTTCCCGGTCCGATTGGTTCAAACGGTGAAGGTGCACGGAGGGAGTGGTTGTAGTTCTAGACTTCGCGAGCGGTGTTGGTGCTTTCTAGTAGAGGGTGTTGGTTCCAAAAAAAACAGAGATGTCATTTTCAGTTCGTTTCTTGGTCATACTGCAGATGTTGTCATTTGTGTAGATCAAAAGCCGAAAAAAACGCGACAGAAATGGCCGAGATTGAACTGAGCTAGGGCTCACTAGAGACCTTGATATTGCTTGCGTGGAAGATTTAATGGCTGTCGTTGAGGGGAATGCAGTCATAGCTCGAAGTAAAGGATCTGCAATACGGAAATCGTTTTCTGATCATGGTGCATGCTTTGCTCACATGGCGTCATCACTCTCTTTGCATCTAACAACGGTCATGTATTGCGGTCACAGCAAAGCTAGTCAAACACAAAGTGACCCTTCTGGCATTCATCGGAGGCAAAGAGTCGCCTACTGCATTCATCGCGGGAACAGCGGAGTTATTGCACAAGTAGTGTCATTCATCTGAGTAGCAATCAGGTTACAGGGGGCTGCTCGACACGGTGCCGGCGGAACGCATCCCTTCCATTGCCGATAAAATTACAGTGCGTTTGTCGCTTGAGCAGCCTGTGCATTAACCGCAGGAGCAAATGAGAGCCCTAGGCAAAATGTTGAGATTTCTTCAAGATCTACAGCAAACTTATCTCCAAGAGCCTCCTCAAGAGCGCGGCTCCGGACTGTGTGTATGTTGGGAATAGCTTCATTTTATCAGGGTCTGTTTCTTGAGGTGCAGCCTTTGACTTCAGTGGCTTACGGGGCATCCCCACTGAGCTTAGGTATTTTAGTGAGGCCAATACTGTACCTCGCCAGGTGAGAAGTTTGGCCAATAGCGTGCTACGCGCTAAATCGTTAGCGGGAGATCAGCGCCCAGAGCCAGCTTTTGAACGAAAGAGCAAAGAATATATCGCCAAGTTGAGTATGGCAGTCGCAAGAACCGGCCGTCAATAAAAAAAGGCACCAATATCAGACGCTGGATAGAGTAAAAGGGCAGCAAAACATTGACTTGGATCAAGGACACATGATGAGGTCCCTGAAAACACGGATGTCAGATTGAATCCGAGTTGTCGATTATCTGCAATGTCACGGCATTACATGGGAGGACATGGAACGTTAAACCTCGAAAACAAGAGGCACAGTCTTGCATTCAACCCAATGTAATACTCTGTGTAGCCTTATCAAGAAGACGCTGCTCCGTAGACAGCATGACGGGACTCTCGTATTGTTTCAGACATCTCTTTATTAGTGACGCTGTATAGGGCCACATGCTTTACATCATGACGATTCTTGGTCTTTTCCAGTCATCTCTCAAGTCCATCGCATCGCTCGTCAATCGGATGTTTCAGCATCAAAATTAGTCGCAAAATCTCGCCGGATAACAGGAGAGTCATGATCGCATTGAGTTTACTCTAGCATATGCTCCTCTGGTTCATTCCATTCTCATTTCCTAACCTCCTTCTTCACCCACCGCCCCCCAAAAGCCCCATTTCACCCAAAAGTCCATTTCCCAGTCAAAGGCGATTCCAGGCCTTAGTCCATCATCTTGTTGATGAGATAGAAGATTATGGCAAGGATGTAGGCGATCAGACAGGTCTTGACCAAACTGGTCAAGAGTGTCAGCGCACCCTTCACAGTCGCAATAACAAATCGCGCGACCAGAACGATAATCAGCAACAAAAGGAACAGCCCCACAAAGTTCTCAGGAAGGAGCTCATTCAAGTGCTGCTCGCACGACCCCAGAGCCTCGGACCAGTTGGTTTCTTCGTAGAGTTGCTGGATGGAAAGAATGATTTGATCGAGGACCCATTGAAGCGGAACAAAGGTCTTGTAAGGGTATGCTATTCTTGTCAGATACTTTCTTGGGAAAGAGTTTTGAACTTACCAGTGAGGTCTGGTAGAAACATGATGAGGGATGATGTTTGAGTGTGCTGTGAGCTGGCTGTGTCAGTTGTGTTGAGACCTGTGATTGAGACCTTGCAATTACCAGGTAAATCGTGGAGTTGCGAGTCGAGTTTCTTGTTATACTATGTGTTCAGGCACTGGTATGAAGAAAGTAGAGAAGACTTATGTGAAGAGTCAGTCCCGTTATATACTCCTTGCCAAGACCGATATGCAAGCAGTGACTAAGCTGAATCGCTTCTTTATTCATGTCAAAGAACGGTGAATGACCGGTTTTCTGAGAAATTCTCTTTCTTCTTGCTGGCGTCCTTGTCGTCTTTGCTGCACCTGCTGTTCAGTTAATTCTTGTTGATCTAAGTTACCTGTTGCTTGGCTGGTCCGATGCCCGGATGGACCCACCCCGAAAGTGCCGTCAAGATCCGGAACCGAAGCGGACCCAAACCCCGGGAAGGGCTTGCGTGTACATTAATTACACCATTCGGCATCTGTCATTCGCCTTGTATTTCGGCGAAATCTCAGGGATTGAATCTGATGTATTGGATCAAGATACAGGCTCATCATGAGCTCTCAGTTCAATTGGGGTCACACCGAAGCATGTCTCCCGCCTTTGACAAAGACTTCACTTCTCACAGTGCATTAGTACTCTGCAACCGCCCATACAGCCCATTGAATCATCCTCTGTTGCAAATACTCTACCTTTTATGCCATCATCGTATTCCCCGCTCTATGCGTCTTCAGTCTGTTCAAGTGCCATTCTCACTTGTCTTCTCTCTTCTCGCGTCATAGTATGCCTCATCACAACACCACTGTTACTGGTCTTGTATTCATCTTCATTGCATTCAATAGCTATCCTCGCTCCGTCACTTGCCACCTCTCACATCATCACACCACTGTCTCTGGTTCTATCTGCCACTGAATCAGGCATCATGGGGAAACTCGTGGGCGTAAGAAGTCTCGCCGTGTCCAAATACCTAACACAAACACTGACTGGACCTCACGCAGGAAGGACACCAGATTAAGTTCAATGGCAAGCTCCTGTCGGAATTGGCCACTAAAACATCGCGACGAATTCACTGGCTTCCGCAAGACCGTGTGGTGATGGAGGAATGGCTTCGCGCCAATCGTACAACGACGTTTCTCGAAGATACAAGCGACACATGTCTCAACCAGCTTGCGCTTGCAATTGGCCTTGACTTTCGAAGGCTGAATGAAGAGCAGAAGACACTTGTCAAGGCAAAGATGCGAAGCTCTCTCAGATACACTTTAAACAAGCTCAAGCTGTCGGGAGAGGTCAGTGAGAGATGGGACCCTCGCGGGAAGCAGGTTGTCCTTGATTGGACTCAGGGCGAGGGCAATTCTCTGCGTGTGATACGCGATAGCATCAACAACTCTCCTTGCGCGGCACCTCCGACCCATCACCTCACACCTCCAGTATTGCCTACGTACGATCATCAAAGCCGAACCCCGGGGACCAGTAATAGACGCTCGTCGAAGCACATTTCTCAGATGCACCCTACAGCCTCCCGCTCCTCCGTGCAGGTAGATCCTCTTGAAGGCGGCCTTGAGCGGGAACCAGACGATTTCTACCGCCTGGTCGATCATCTCGATCAGCCACCTCCGTACTCGGTCCAGGCGAACTTTGTCGAAACAGATCTGCAGCGAGCAACAGAGGAGTTCCATCTCCAGAAGGCTCATCTCGACAAGTTCGAGGATGCCATGGATCCAAGATACAAAAAAAGGACCCAAAAGTCTATCGCTCAATGTGCATCTGCGGCACGGGATACTCGAAGACACAGCGACCGAGAGGTAGAGATACCGATGGGCCGTGGACAGGCTGTGAGAAAGGAGACAATAACCGCCGATCGAATACTGGCTAGGGGGAGAGATCACATCAATCTAGAGCCATGCAAGACTTCGTTGCGGTCATTGACGCCCGAGATGGCTGAGCGTAAAAGTCCAGCCCTGCACGAATCTGACTCAACGAAGGCTCACCGGAAGTTTATCCAGGAACTCAGAGAGGGCTCTTACGTCTCTGGGACGACGACCAAGAATGCTAAGGGTATGATCCCAGCAGTGGACGAGGTTGTCTGGACAAGAGCTGACGAGCACTTCCAGCAGAGGCTGGTAAACACCTCAGTGCCAGATACGCCTCCTGTTCCGCAAAGATCTGTTCTAGGTGACAGAGCTCTCCGGCAGCGATCTTGCTCAGATAACAAAGCTGTCCAGCGACCAACTCAGTCAGATCGCAAGGACGCTCAGCGACAGCGTCGGACCATTCCATTCACGGAGCCAAGCCCAATATTTCTCCATCCTGATCTAGTCAACGGAGTCGAGTGGCCCTGGGAAATGAAGCTCTGTTTAGGGCTACTTCTTGCACTGTGGCTTAGCTGTTACCTATTTGGTGCTTGAGAGGCTTGTATTATTCACGCACCAAGGACCATTTGTACAGGATGTTTTACTTCAGGAATTGATGGCTTGCAGTCGAATTGTCACGTATGTGTGTCGAAGTGAGATAGGAATAGATCGACCCTTACCGTTCGAGATGCAGTTGGTCTGTAATTTCTTATATGAGATCTCAAATATCTTCTCCTATCATGATCAATGTATTCATTATCTTTAAAATGACCTTGGAGAGTTGGTATCAGCCTCCCCGAAGTTTACAGCATGCAGAGGTCACAGAACTTTGAGCAGTGCACCTCAGTGATGCAGGCGAAGGCATACTCTTACTGACCACTCAACAGCAGCATTTGGTGCCGCAAAGGATCTCACTCGCCTCTCGCGATAATCGCCGACGTGCCTAAACTTGATCCTGCTGCAAGTTTTCAGGGCCTTCAGAGCTGGTGCTGCATGTTCCCGTTGCATACAGCGGCATCTGCAGGCAGAGCGAGCAAGCACACAGCGATTGCTCGCAAGCTGCATTGAGTCCTCTGGAAAATGGTTCTACCTCTCCCGGTCAAAATACCCTGTCTTCTGACATCCTTCTGTACGGCCTTTCGACGACAGCAGTCCCGACTTTGCAGCCTGACTGCATGACAGTAACAATACATTATTTTCCCGGGGTTTCACGCAGGCCCAGCTCCACGGAGATCTCTTTCAGTCTAAAGTGCCCGTCTGAGGATATCACTGTCATTTGGAGAGCCTGTTGCGCCCGCATCGAGGCAGTTCGCCGATCTGAACTTGTGCAGCTAGGAAGAACCACGAGCTCATGACTACGAGATACTCAAGCATACCACAAGCCTTTCTTCAGGTTTAACTTGCTAACTAACCAGATCCTCTTTTCTTGGTCAGTAATGTTCATCAATCTGCGCCATTTGACTCTTGAATGTTCAACCACATACTAACGCTCAGTGTAGTCCTGTCAATATGTCGCACAACAAGAAGCAATGCGAGACATGCAACAAGTACTTTAATCCCACTTCATGGTCCATACACACTACGAAATGTCGCAGATGCAATATATGCAACGCTTTCTGTAGTGCCAGCAAGTCCCTGTTCGACAGCCATCAGAGGCTTTGTGGGAAAGATAACGGGAGGGGGAAACATCCGTGCCGAAACTGCGGGCAGACCTTTCCAAGAAAGGGTAATCGTGACAGACATGAGGAAATATGTATCCGCTGTGAAGACTGCGGTGAGTGGGTGGCGTCTGGCGTGACGAGTAGGGCTCATCACCGCATCAACTGCCAGCCTCAGCTGCAACGGCAAAGTCCCTAGTCGCAGCCTCTCGATCAATCTGAGGTCCAGACCGAGTCCCAGGAGCAGAACCACTCTCAAATTGTACCTCCAGTACCGGCTCCCGCTGACGGCCTCATTCAGTGTTACAGATCTAAGGCCGAGGATGCTATTCTACGCATGAACGCAATGATCAGTGCAAGAATGAATGCAAAATCTGACACTCGTGAAAGCGATGATTACAAGAGCCTGCACAAGTATTGTACCGGAGTCAGTGTTGGTCGCACCATGTCTGCCTCGGAGTACTTAGAGCTTGGTCGAGATGCTAGGCCTCAAGACAGTATTGTCGTATGTACTATGGCTGAGGCAACCAGTATCTTGAACAGGAGGCCGCCGACTATTCCAGTACTTATCCACGGGACACCTAACCCTCAGCGACTCAAGATCGACACCTTTCTCGCCTGGTTGACATGTCGAGATACATTACACGTTCATGACTTCAGCCGCCCATCCGAAGAAGGACGTGCTCCGATTTCCCTGCCTTCCAAAGACGCAAAGATACTGTTTGAAACGCGAGATAAGGGGTATGGCCCGGCCCTCAATTTTCTCAACCTCAGGGGGACGAAGGACCATGCAGGGCCAGAGTGCATTACCAACATGTACGACTACAAGTGCATTGAACTCTCATCCGCAGATAACGGGAAGACTGAGGTGGAGGCTCCAGTCGGGGATCTGGACGACTCAACTCGGTTTCAGCTACTGGCAACAACTGGGGCTATTCATTTACCTCATGTTGACAGACACGGGGTGTTCACGACTGTGTTGACCGAGCAAGGGGAGAAGATCTGGTTGGTCTGGCCGAATCTGGGGTTCGACGTGTTGAGGAGCTGGGATGAAGAGAACGAACTACGGACTCCGCCTATCGCCGTCCATATTGAAGAGGGCTCCTATCTGATCCAACCTTCAAGCACACTGCATGCGCCAGTGACTATGAAGACTTGTCTGATAACGGGTACCATGCACTGGTACTCAGGCCATCGACCTGGTATCATCCAGGCCACCTGTATGATAAAGGAGGATGCCAAGGTTACGAATGAAGATGTCTCGGATCAGTTCATCACCAAGATGGCAAAGCTGCTTGGGCTATGGGAGAACCAGGCGCCCTGCTCGTGGCCACCACTCGATCAGTACTCAAAAGCCATGGCCGCTTTCAACGCAAGTCCCCATACCTCCACGTTTTAAAGTCCTTGCTGATAGTGATTAGACTCTTCGAGAGGGGTGCAGTTGCAGGGCTAAAAACGCCGATCGTTGGTGTAAAGGCACCGCCGGGATGTGTGTGCTTCTTGCGAAAGCGTTCTAGCCAGATACTCCCGGTAGGAACAAGAGAGATTTGGAAATGTGAGGTTTTGACAAAAGGGATAGAATAGAGAGGAGTATCATCTGCAAGGATTGGAACACGGGAATTGTTACTTATGTAGAACCTGGGCGCTATCATGACCTCGGGTCGTGGACTTACTGGATGGCGCATCCTGGTAGCCGATACCAACCCACAGTAAAATGTTATCCATATCCCTAGAAAACTTGATCGTTCGAGTTGGCTGGATTAAAGTCATCCTTTTCAATGAATCTTTCTTCTCGACAGGCAAAGTAAAAACAATTAATGTTAGAATGAGACTTTGAGCTGATCAGCGCTTAAGACACCGCGGTTTTATTGAGTTTCTCTAACAAAACAGCTGGGTAAGTGATGTGCAAGACTAAGGTATTCTGGTAAAAAGAGGAACATCTCTACTGCCTGGTCTGAGGATATATTCCGTACAAAATTCCACAACTTGGTGCAGAATTTACCCTACGCGGCATGGATGCCACCGCGGTCACCGACCTCGACGAGCAGTGAAAATATGGGGCATTCATTGCTGGCGCAGGGCTATGCACTGAGGAATGGTAAAATTATAGGGCATTTATAGCAAGAGCAGGGTTGTTTGATTGGAAGAGCAGTCAAATTACAGGGCATTTGTTGTAAGACCTGGTGAGTAGTTGTCGCAAGAGCAGGGCCACTAACCAGGAGAGCAATTGGGCTCATGCAACAAAACAACAAGAAGAATATCGTTCCTTGCGTTTACCCTCAGCAATAACTACAAAGCTCAAACGACCGCTTGCGAGTGGTTTGACCAAGTCAAAAGAGCAGAAAAAACTTGACTCGACGGCAAGAATAATTGGCCAAGCAGTCCGTGCCTAAAAAAAACCTATACTGCAATATCATCTTAGTAGTGCGCTTTTTCATCTGGACGATATTTTAATTTGCAACGATGAAGGTATCGCGACAGCGTCAAATGATTTCAAGTGCGGGGAGCATGGTGTTGAGGGGGCCTTTCTTTTTTCGGAGGAACCACTCATGGTTAGGCAGAGGCCAGGGTTCGAATCCACCTTGCTCGGGTTTTTGCCAGCCAACGCGTCTTTTGTCCGACCCCTGTCAGTCATGTTGAGTTACCAGAAGCACAGCGTCATAACCACTACAACCTCATCCGCGCATAAAAAATGCCCTTGGGGCCGAATTGAAGAATTTATTCTTCTTGCCAAGTACATGTTTATGCCTTAATCTTACTCCTGCTGCGTGACTTCACGGTGCAGCGACGAAGCGCACCGTGGGATGATCTGATCGCTTTGCAATGCCATGAGGTTTTGTAGCCTGCATAGCTTCAAGTCTATCTGTTATTGCTTCCGCATGAACTGCTTTCAGAACACATAGAAATGATAACAATGTTCTTTGAATGGTAGGGAAAACTCAGAACATATCCTGGTTTTCAGCGGGTTCCACAGATCTATCGTCAATGTACGCAAGCTAGGCAAGATGCTGCAGAGCCTTGTCATCCAGGGCCCCTCGATCAGGGGAGACGTTCCACACAACCTCTTTTCAGGAAGGCAAGGAGCCAATAGTCTTACATGAAATGAGCCTTTAAATCTTTATGGTGACGCATGGAGCACCCACTGCACTACACTTTGCAAAGCAGCGGAAGATTGGCCGCAGTGTCCGCATCGCCCAATTGAACCACGATGTCGTATCGTGAGATTGAAAAGGCATCTCAAGATGGAGAATCAAGTGCTCTCATCTCATTAACTTTTAACCTGGTTCTGGATATTGTGGAGATGGCGGAGCTGTGTACTCATTGATTGCGTTCCCAAATCAGATGTGTAATTAAAATTGAAAAATTTTATATTTCTCAAGTTTACTTTTCCAACTCATCATAACACCTCTGTAGTAGGCCCTTTGATCGTCGAAAACTGCGACTATTTTCTGACTCTGTCTGTGTCTGAATCCTGACCACGCCTTCTAATATCCCAATTGCCCGTGCTATCTGGCCATCTTGAAAATATGCTTTAGCCAGTTGATATTGTCCTATAAGTAGATTTGGGTGGTCCTCAGCAAGAAACCTTTTTTCAATCTCTACCACCCACTCCAAGATCTCAATTGCCTTTTTTGCCTGCTTGCAGGAAATGTAGGCTCTTGCAAGCGTATGCTGTGGTGGTAGTCGATCTGGGTGATCTTCACTTAACATCCCCTCTTGTATCTTTGTAACTGACTCTAGGATCTCCACTGCCAACTGTGCCTGGCCAATATCGATATATGCTTCGGCAAGTGCGTGCTGTGATGCCAGGAGATCCGGGTCGTTTTCAGCTAATGTCTGCTGCGTGATGTTTGTAACGAGCTTTAGGATATCCACTGACTTCTGCACCTGTCCAATTCCAAGGTATGCTATGGCAAGGACTTGCTGTGATGTTAATAGACGTAGGTCATCTTCTGCAAGTATCCTTTTCTCAAAATCCACTATATCCTGTAGTATCTCCACTGCCTTCTCCCCAAGCTCAGTTTCCAGGTATGCTACTGCAAGAAACAATCTGGTATTTCGTTGCCACTCAGAGTTTCCCGGAAGGGTCGAGTCGTAAATCTTAACAACATGTTCAAATATACCCACAGCTTCTTTTTCTCGATTGTCCCTAAGCAAGCATTGACCAACCAGGGATCCTAGATGAGCCACATTCTGGTTCCCAATATCACCTAGGCATCTTAGGAGCTGAAGCGCATGTGGTAGATACTGCCTCCAGAGCTCGCGATTCTTCCACTCAATTCTTGGAAATACAAGCTTAACACGTGTAAGTGACATCAACTGTATTTCTCTCAACTCTCCTTTTTGTTCGATCCATTTTCGCGTAACCATGTGTACAAGCCTGTGCATATCGTATATTGTATCGAGACCTCGCTGAGTCAAGAAGCCGTGACTCTTGAGTATGCCTATAGCTCGCGTTGTTTGCTGTTCTGTCTCAAAGACAGGTAGAATAGACCTTGGAATAGCCCTTGACTCAATGAATGCCATGAACGAAAGTAGATCGGCGGCTGCTTGGTTAGAGCTTCGGATACGGTCGAACGATACGATCCAGGTAGTAGCGACAGCACTTTGTGACTCATCGTAATAGGTTTCATCATCGCATTTCTGCTCTAGTAGTTCAATGATGTTCTTTTTGTCGGCGTTATCACAAATTTGAACGTACTCGGCAATGTTGGTCTTGTAAATGTTCATGTACGCTGCTGCTTGTGCGATCGCCAAGGGAAGGTAGGTCAAACCTTGTAACAGTGTGGTCAAAGTCTTTTCGTCACGGAGCTCGTCGTCGCGAGATCTATTCTCGTTATCCAGCAATGTCCTGAGTAAGTCCGATGCCTCTTCGGGATCCATTTGCATCAGTTCCACTACTTGGTTTTTCATTGCGAACGCAACTTCTCGGGACCGAGTTGTGATCAAGATTCGTCCATTGGCATGGTGCGGCAAGAAGTTGAATATTCCTTTGTCCGAAGATCTTGAGAAGCGGAGAATATCAATGTCATCGGCATTATCGACGACCATGAACCATCTTTTAACCCTCCCAGAGCTGAGGTGCCGTTTTACGACCTCTTTGGCGTCTTCGCCTTCAGAGCATGAAATATCCAGCTTCTTTACAAGTTGGGCACATTCTTGCTCGAAGCCAGCCATGCTGAAGGCTGGTATCCAGAATACTGAACAGTCTTCTTCGTGGCCCTTTGCCCAGTACGCCATATGCAGCGCAACCTGTGTCTTACCTGCGCCACCGAGCCCAACAAGTGCCACTCTGTTACAGCCGTCTGTCTTGAAGAGCTTCTCCTTGAGCGTGTCGATAACAGTTATACGTCCAGTGAATCCTTTATTTTCAGGGAACGGGATCGAATGTACAGTTGAATCTTCAATTTGTTAGCTACATACTACATCTTGGAAATCTGTTCACACTCACTGCTCGTATCCTTAGTGGCCGTGTTTGCATTGCTCCCTTCAGCAGGCTTCGCGTTCGAGTTTCTTGTCAAAGACTGGATGAACTTGTCGATGACTCTTTTGTTCTCACTCAAGTAATTGTGAGTGTGCGATGAGATGCTGCTCGTCTCTTTCCAATCAGAAAGTGAGATGTCTTCAAGCCCACGTTCAACGTTAAAACGGTGATAGGTTTCAGTCTCACCATATCGTTCGTCCAATCTCAAAGCCACCTTCTTGGAGGTAGTTGCCATCTTCTTTAAAGCTCTGAGGATAGAGGCCCTGGTGTCTTTGATGCTCACAACATCACCAAGACCTGTGCCGATGCTCAGAACTCGCATCTCATCGCGGCCAGGAAACTGGTCCTTGGCTTCTCTGATGAGATATTCACACGGATTATTGTATCCGAACCCAGCATCAATGAAAGTGATCTGGTCGCGGCCAACCTGGATTGGCTTGAAGAACGTAGTTGCTGCAGACGTTGCTCGTGCTACCTGCCAAACGGTACATCCATCAAGAGGTGCTGATGTGTCGTATGTCTTGAATAGAGTCGGAAGAGTATCGACATTGTCCTTTGTGATAGCCAGCACGACTCTTCAAGAGGTATCAGCCATCTTCACTCATGCATGGAGTCAAACCAGGGAACTTACGTCTTGGTGCGCGAATCCCCGCGAAACTGCATTTCTCCATGAGGGCAAGTTTCAGCGGTGGCCTGATCTTCCTTTCGTTGTTGCACACATGCTGGATCAATGCAATACTCTTTTACTGTCTGCTTTATAGCTGCTTCTAGCTGCTTGGCAGAGAACGCACCGCTTGGTGATCCTGGAAGGTTCGGTCGAGATTTAGGCGTGAAGGCTTGCTGAGCAACTTTCTTGTATGCTCGGATACATTCATCAACAGTCATTCCTAATTTTCCGAGCATAATGGCGATGATACTAGATCCAGTCAGTGGAAGAAGAGAAACATTGAACAAAGAACTAACCCTCCAGTACTTGTGCCTCCTATCAGATCGAACCATTCGCATGGTTTTGGTACCTGGTCAAGTTTATTGACCTCTTGCAACCGTTCCATGATTTTCTCTAGAATCAAGAGGCTGGAAAGACCACGTATGCCTCCACCATCTAGGACCGTTACTATCAGTAAAACTTTTCACATAATCTTCAATCTCAGCTTACCCAAAGAGAGTACTCGCAGCAAAGGAGGGTCCATGACAGCAATCAAGAGCGCAAAAGGCGCGATTACCGTATATCCAGGAGGCAAGAGACAAATAGCTGTTGATAACGAACCAAAGGATTATCTGGATGAGTTTGTTGATGGAAAGAAAATAGGAAGAAGACCAAGTGCGGGGAAGTCGCGGCGGCTGCTGAAAAGTCCTATGCAGGGCTGTGATAATCCAGGCCGTCAGATTGGTCAAATTCGCGATCAGACAGTTGAAAACCAATCATTAAGCGCCGAGAACCCCAGCATATGGTTGGTTGACGACATAGTCAGGCACCAACAGCTATGGCAACTGTGCGGTGAACCACTGAGGCTCATCTCACTTCCGCTCAGCATAGATTGAGCTTTTGTACGCCTTCAAAGCAGCAGAATCGTGTGGAACTCGATCCTTTGGGTGATTCACTATTCTATCGAAATGCTCTGAGAAACAGAAATATCTCTTGGCTCAAACTACGAGTATCTCAGACAAGAGTGAGGGGCACTCGATCAGGACGAATTCAGAGCATGGCCCAATCGACACTCCAGAACAAACACCATCACCAAGTCCAAATCGGAATGATGGTGCTATTACTGAAATCGAATTTAAAGCGTCATTGAGACACTTGTGCCTTGCGTCGCCCGTCTTCCAGACCATGATTCAAGGGCCCTGGTCAGAGTCGCAAACCAACAGCGAAGGCCAACTTACCATGATGGCTTCTGACTGTGACACGAAAGACTTTTTTTTATGTATAGAGAGCTCAAAAGCCTGCTTGGTTTGGATACTCGGGTTCCATTGGTGACCTTTAAAATTATCTGTTGCCGGGTATTAGTGTGACTGGCAGCAGTTTGACTGCCACTACCGCTAATCTATCAGTCAATATTCTTTCCAGACGCAAATAAAGTTTTCCCAGGTCAAACGTCCAGGCTCCAGCCTCTCTGGTCCGTGGCCCTGGAAGCCATCGCGAAGAAGGATATAAAGCTGCACTTTGTGTGCATTGCAGAGAAGGGTCGCTAAGGAGACGTTTCTTCCTTGCCGAAGGAGAGAGGTCACCTGAGAATGTGCGTTACATCTCACCGTGAGGACTGAAGGAATCACGCCGTGGGGATAGGGATGCAACCTAACCTCGGGTGATATATCGTGCCTCGATCCCGATGACGATCAAAGTTATTCAGAGTTACGGATAGTTATCACTGGCCAAGTTGAGCGATTTATCTGCCAATAACCAGCAACACCATGTCCTTGGAGGCATCTGGCTGCTTCATAGCGGAATACATCAAGTTTCTTCGTATCTGAGTCAAAGATAGCTGGGAGGTCACTATTGACAGGCCTGAGATCGTGTTCTCGCACCCAGCTGGCTATTTTGAAGGCAAAAAGAGATTCATATTTACGTCGTGAGCTGTGGATATAAAGCGTTCATCAGAGTAGCCAAGGCCAGCGGCGATAGTACCCACGGTTATATGGAAGTTACGGAGCAAACCAGACGACAATTTTAAAACTGCGAGAACCGAAGAATGAACCGGCACAGTTCATGGATTGGGGTTCTAATAGATACCTACTACTCTTTGGGTCATGGTCAGTGGGATAGGAATGATTGTGTGGGCCGGTTCTGCGCCGCTCATTTTGGCGACGGTGCATTCGTGGTGTCTTTGGTGTCTTCATTATAGATGCCTGCTACGGCTAGTTCGGTGGGGACGGTTACTTGACGAGCCAGGGCAATCTCCATATCAATGCATTACGCATGAATTATGAATGTGCTGCGAACATCTGGACGATATGTAAGCCTTTGTTAACGAGAATCTGTTTGTTGGGAATGTCTATCAGTTTGACCAAGGACCTACCTAGGGCAGGTAGAAGCAACTCGCTTAACAGTAAAGCTTTTAGATACCAAATTCGAACAATATAAAGCCAGGCTTATCAAAGAAGGTTTTAGAATCTAGAATACATCCGCTTCAAACTGCAGGAAATAGTGCAAAGAGACACGCGTAGTCCCCTGCTCTATAAGCGACAGGTCGCCACCAGATCCAGAGGCAAGTCCTACACCTAACTTCTGGGAACAGTTTATGAGAGACAAACTCCAAGCGGGTGAAGCTGACGAGAACCAGTTCTTCAGACGGGTTGCATGTATCTCTCGAACAAACCTTATCCTGACATTGTTGGCCTTCAAAGCGGTGACTTGGTTTATGAAGGTCCAAGTCTCCAGACCAGTGGAGCAGGATATGAGGATACTTAGCTTGCTTGTTGAAGATAGCTTACTCAAAGCTATGTGAGTAATGTTGTGTATGTATTGTCGGTTGAACGGGCGATGGTGGAACGGCCGTGCTGACTTGACGGCGAGGCATGCTTGCGCTTCGAGGTAAACACGACGAGCTAATATAGAGTTATCGAGGTGAAAACAGAGCTTGTAGCACTTCTTTTGGATTCAGCCCACAATGGCGAAGAGCGCTAACGTGTAATGGAAGTATATGGCAGGCTTGCGTTCTGCAGGTAAGAAGACGGAGAGGCCAGGGCCGAAATATCACCCCATTAGTTCAGGTGGATGGATTGATGGCCATGGCAATGCAACAATCTTTGGAAGGACTGTAAGGAGATACTGGATAGTTACAGGCCAGGGAGACATCTTGCGTACTATCATGAGTCACTGCCCAATGTGAATCTGCTCTGCAAGGGACGGCTATCCCTTGAGAAGGGGACACTTGAATGTGAGAGTTTAATACCCTGCACAGCAAATATCATGCTTACGAAACCTCTCGGCAGACTCTAGTCATTCCAGTATATTGAGGGCGAGAATCCTTCAATGAGTCTACCCTGAGATGGCAAAGGAAGACTGAAACATGCCCCATCTTTCATCCTGCACAGTGATAGACTTAACCCCGTGAACGAGTTCCTCTCAGCAACTGCCTGCGCTTCGCAACTATCGCCAACGGTCAGTGGTCCGGATCCCCCATTTGCGGAGACGTTCACTACAATACCCTGGAAGTTCTGACAAGGAATCAAGAGACCCCTGAAAAGGGTAAAGAAGCAAGTCGTTGCCGTTGACTCATCGTGCGCCTAGAAACAAGCCTACTCTTAGCCTCTCAGCTTGGCTCAACGGACAATAAAAAAACCGCCTTTCTACAAGGCGCAAGGAATAGATCCCAGCCGTCGCTTCACAAAGCGCAGACCACAAGCTTCTTTCTCAAGAGATATATTCGAAAAAAAGTTCTAGCGTTGATCTTCGAGTCATGCCCCTTCAACGTTGTCATGACTTCTTGGCATGGAACTCCGTCATGATGCAGTAGCTTGGGATTAGGTGTCTTTGTTTCGTGAAGTTAGAGTTTTGTGAAGACTAATCGAGCCGTGCGTTTACTGAGAAGCAATTATTTTACAGGGGCTGTCCAGTGCTGCGGAAAAGCAATCACTGACTGAACCTGATCCAGTAACAGCGCTAAGTAGCCCAGAGAGCAGGCTTGCAGCCCACTATAACCTCACTGCTTCCCCAGTAGACATCCCTGCTCCAGAGTCTGGAAACAAATCATGGATGCCCTACGGCAGAGATTGACCACTGGCTATTACCATGCGCTCACTGTTTATCTTAAATGTCTGTTTATTCGACCCTCAAGTCGCCATTTCTCATCGCACAACCACTGAGTGGAAGCTGAAGCGAGCACTAATTCTGGAATTTAGATCCCGTTGCAGAGGCAGGTTATCTTTCGTCATCAAGGAGGGGAGGGCATGCTAGTCAAGCCTCTCAAAGCTGGTGCCAACAGCCAACAGCCAACATGTAACTTACATCAATGCAACAATCAGTAGTTTCAGGTCCCGGGGCACGGCCTCCAGCTGAAAGAGTCTTTAGTGCCAGGCGCTTTTGTCAAGCCAGAATATCGCAATTCTTAGACCGAAGACGGACACGACTTCATTAAAAGGTGTGGGAAGCATTGCATGTGCCATGGTGGAGAAGCCTGTTGTTACCCTTTCTCACAGCAAGAAGTAAGGCAACGAAGGGACCAATAACTAGACGTGGAGGATGCTCAGCGTGTCGCAGCTGCGACTGACCGCGAGAGCGCAGGTAAGTGATTGGTCGCTGCAGAAGACAAACTACGCAGGCTAAGTTGGTGCGTTTTGTTTCCCACAGATTGCGTCTATCGCATCCATGGCAGTGCGCGTGTGCTGCTAGCCAGATGACAGAGTTTGAGTGCCCTGAGTTTGGTGATCTGTCGCAAGTGCATGCATACGCCACTGCTGCATGTACCACCTGTCAATGAGTGCTGGTCCCGGAGAGGTTTTCCAGCAGCCTTAGCGCCGCATGACTGCACCGTCAGCACCACAGCACAGCACATTTGATCTGAAGCCCATTTGCATTCCACTATCTACCAGGAGATACAGAGTGAACCCTCAAGCCTGGTGAGAGAGCGAACACGAATTACTGCACGGTCTGTATATTCCCAGTTCAGCTGGTCGCTGGGCCCTTGGTGAATTTGGCTGAGAAACCTCATCCTGGTGCATCGGGTCAGCTCTCTTTGAAGCTGTTTTGATATGTCGTATACTTGCTCAACATCATCAGTAGTCTGTAGCTTACACATCTCGGGAAGGACATAGTCAATCCAGCATAAAGTGCTGCTAGTTCATCGTAAAACTAAACTGAACCCTAACCTTCGAGCTGTTATTTTCAACATCACCATCTTTTCCCCCAAGGTTGATTATATCCTTTTCTCTTTTCTTCCTCCGCATATCGTCCCAAGACGAGCATTCTTCCTACCAACGTCGAACGCTAGCCTTTCACTAACCATCGCTTGACACACCATCTTCGACATAACCATTTCCATCACCATACATCCATACCTTTTGCGGCTCTCTACAACATCAACCTCCTTCCCAAACTCCCCTTGCCAAACAATGGACAATGATGCCATGTATTCGCCAACTTTCGAACCTCGTTTCGTCATCGACATGATCAGAAACAGGTTACAGGTGCGCCTTCACAAAGATCACCTTTCAAGGAGACCTCCTCATCAACCTCCCCCACTACGATCCCATGGAGGCTTTGAAGGCCGCCATGTCTGTAGTTAAGGACATGGATATCAGGATGTTGAACAAGCCACATGGCAGCAACTCCTCTGCGTAGGTGTCCCTGGCAGAACATCTATGGTGTCATGCCACGACCCTCAGCCGCGGGATTCACTTCGCCCTTCCCGTGTCCGCTGTGCGAGAGAACGACAGCAAGGCCAGCCATGTTCCTCCTATCGACATGCAACAAGACAAAAACCAGGAAAATGTGGTTTCTCCGCCCCTGAAGCCCCGTCCTGTCGGTGTAAAGGGGACAAAGAGAACCCGTCCCGAAGACGACGGTGACGAACAACGTTCTCCCAAGCGTCCGGATCTTCAAGGCTTCACTGGGTGGTTCCCCTGGAGTAGTGCCAGTCCAGAACCACGCAGTGGAAACTAAGGAACCTACAAGCGCCGTTCGCTTGAGCCGAAGACGACGTGGCAATGAGAGGATGATGGTACTTCGGAATTGCGACGGCGATGGTTTTTAGGTTGGGCGAGGAGAGAGAAAACGATCATTCGCTTGGGATGTGGAATAGACTTCTTGCACTTGTTGCAGCAGAGATTTGTTTTACGGAGGTTGTGCTGTAGTGGGAAGTGAGAGTGGTGATTAGGATTAGCGCTTGTGTTATGTATTGCCTCAAGTGCCTGTAAATAAGATAAGATTCCATCCGACTCCAGGGTCTTGCACCATGGTTCTATCTTTGAGTCGTTTGAATTGATCCGCGATTGCACTAGACGTCTGCCCTGACAGAACTATAGAAAGCTTCGTGTGAACCACCAATGCTCCTCTGATTAACCTACTCATCAAGTCCCGCATGATCCTCATTGCAATACTGATAAAGGCCCTAGTCCATGAACCATGAGAGGACAAACTCTGAGAGAGCCGCCAAGCCATCAATCATTCATCCCGCCTCTGTTGCCGAGTCCCATAAATCGATGTGTCGCTCTTGACCAGACAAAGGCTTTCATAGCCCAAAGGCATTCTCCCGCTGTAGCCTGTCGATCTCGATCTTCATGGCTTGTATTGCTTCTTCCATTAGCAGCAGGCGGCGGAACTTGTAGTCTTGTCCTTGCCCGGCATCCCGTTTGGCTTGATCCCACAGAATCTCCCAACTTCGCTCCAACGCCACCCTTTTGTCACCTGGTTGAGCTGGGTGTCGTGTGTCGGAGGTAGATGATGCGACACTAGAGGCAGCTGCATCGCTAGAGCGTGAAAGCCGGTGGCGTCGCTGAAATTTGGTCCGTCTGCGGCTCGAAGTCGAGACTTGTGACTCGAAGGCGTTAGTACATGCAGACACCATATCATGGGTATGGACCAACCTTGGTATCTAACTTGGCCACAGAGTTTGCGTCTTTCATTTCGACATCATTAAGACTCTTTTGTCTTGCAAGCCATGCTTCCGCCTCAGCGATGCCGTCGATGGAACTTCCAAATGAATCTTGGTTCAACTGGTGACTGGCAGCCATCTTCACAAAGTACCACACTGTCTTCTCTAGTCGCTTTCCGACGACGTTAAGAAACTCAGCCCCATGGTTGTAATTGCACCACTCGAGTATATTCTGCCAGCTCTGGGGATGATCCGGGCGATGACCATTTGTTACTGCCCATAGGAGAATGGCTTTGGTCTTTTGACATTGTCGTATGCCTGCCTGGGGTCCATAGCTTCCCCCTTGCGCGTAGCTGCTGACTTGCTGGCCGCATATTAATGTTGATGAGTTATCTTCGCACATCTTCGCGTGTTGGTAATAAGAGTAACAGAGTATGATTAAGAGAGTATGAGTGATCGAGGGGTTTAATTGGGATTATCAGACTTAACGACAGAGAGGAAGATGCCAAAGACATATCCACTGCTGATACACAGCCAGCGACGCAAAGCAGAAGACGATATTCACATATCCGTAGAGCCAGCATCAACCCGTTGATACACCGCCACTATGCAAAGCCTCAAGAAAAGCTTTCCGACAGCATGAGGTTTTCTATGAGTTTGCCTCTGACGCATGGCGATGATCCAATGGATACACGAGCTCAATATGCACTCTGCCGCGCATTGCACTCAAGCACCGTGTTGACCCACCATATTTCCTCTGAAGGCTCAAGAGTCCCATGTGATACATGAGCAAACACCGAGTTCCCCATCAGTGGACACAATTCTTGTGACTCCCGCCGTTCCTGGTGTTCTCCTGGGTTTTGACCCAGCGTCCAGATTCTCGGGTCAGCAAGCGGCCATAATTCCGTGAATCTTATATTAACGTCGCCGGAGATCATTCCATCCTAATTCGGACTTTCTAAGACTACTAAATAGGATATTATGGTAGTGAGTTGTCACCGACTGCGTTGAGGACTGGGTCCAGAGTCTGCAGCTTGATGTATTCGTGATATGATATCTAGATATCTCACCGCCCTGGGCAGCGATGACATAAGACTTTCTCTCTTCTTGGGCTCTTCCAACTGTCAACTCTTCCAACTGTCAACTCTTCCATCTTTCAACTCTCTTCCGTCTAAGCCTCTCACTTCGCTCTGTACTGTGGGATTTGAGCACTTCTAAGGCTTACCCTCCTCTCTTTTACTGAGATCCAAGCACATCTTTGAGTACTTGGCGGCAGTAATGACTTCATCTTCACAAGTCGCTGCGAGATATCTTCACGTTTATGATCAAGCTTTGGCTTCATATTCACTGCCTGTTTTTCAGGCCTTGCTACTTTTCGACTGCCTCTCTTCTATGCACATTCAACCTTCGATTTGTGTCTGGCCGTTATGCTGCACCGCACTCTTCACCCTGTCTCACTCACCCAATGCCGCTTCTGCTGAGAAAGCGTAAGTCTGCTTCCGTGAGCTACCGCGCGACTTCAAGACTAAATCGACTCTCTTCCAGGTGAAGCGCGGCAAGAGCCAATCTACACAATATACACGCCCATAGCAAATATAATATGCCTCTGTTACTGCATAAGCAACTGAAGTGCTTCTTCCCCTCGTTAGTCGGATTTTGGTCAAACCTCATACTTATGACATGGCGAATCCCTGTGTTGGCCGTTGGTAAGCCCTCATAACCTCTCACAAACTTACGCATTTTCTAACTATGTTCAGGAACTCCCTCTCCAGAAGCCAGTTCACTTGATGACTTGTAAACATCAATATCCACCATGCAATCTCTCAACCACGGTGGCTGCAACGCCCAAGGGCTTGCACAAGCATATTGTCAGCTAGAATTACTGGCTAACTACCTCCCTTTCACTCCGTCATTCACCGCCCCTTATCCAGTTGCCTCGAAAGCGCCATAACAGGCTCGAATACTACAGCTCTTTTGGCGCAATACCATTTATGCGCCGTGACGCAACGAGCGGAAATTCCCATATATCTCTCCTCAATTACCACGCTGTGTACGATACGCCCATGTCGCGCTCAACAGGAGCTCTGAGGCTCCTCCTTTCTCAATGGTGGCTTCTAAAGTTCACGAAGTCTTGAGAACAGAAAGGAGAGAGAGAAGCATACCAGCGCCTGTTCCAGATGACTGTCCGACTTGAATCAAGTTGAAATCTCTGTTCTAGCTCTCCAGCCTCACAACTTTGTGTTTTAACGACGACTATGGCGCAGCTTATCATCTACACCATATCTTGACATCGAAACTCGGTCGTAGCAACCCCTCCGTATCCTGGCCATGGCCTCGGCTCTATCCTTCTCCTGCAACGCCTTGTTCAGGCCTTCAATCTCTTCTATATCCTCTGTCATTCAACGACTCTATCCACAAAAACAACAAGACCTCAAGTTATCTATCACCGTCATTCAATTATCTCCTTTATCAACCTACCATCCTGTTTTTAACCATCAAACACCGTCACATATTAGTGAGCATAAATTGCTCTCAAAGACCGACAAAATGTCTAGCAAGCACAAGGAGGAACGGGGCACCAAGAAGTAATGATACTATAAGCATAAATTGCTACAAAAGAAGCATAAATTGCTCTTCAAACGTGCAAAGGCAGACTACGTACGAGAACAAATTGGGTTCAGGACTCGATAAGCATAAATTGCTTCAGGGGCGATATCAGATTAGCAAGAGCGAAAAATGCTTTGGAGTTTAAGCTGGATGGAGTCAACAGGCATAAATTGCTTTGGGGGGGAATATGATATTGGGAAGAGCATAAGATGCTCAACGGTTTAGACGTAAATACTGCTTCTTTCAAACTTCAAAACAACACAACATGCTCAGAAATGCCAGATCACATCACACAAACAACAACGATACTACAAATGACATATCCGACCATTCTCGACATCTTCATTGTCTGCGCCAATCCGTCAATATCAGAATCCCTAGTTACCATTCCTCAGTACTCCAACCTTAACACTCTTGGTTTGCGATTCCGCTCTAAAATAGCGAGGCTCGAAGCTGTTCCTATCAAGAAACCTCAGCATCTCCTTTCTACGCTGGTTCAAGATTGTTCCTACAGAGACAGTTTATACTGCACCTATAGTCACCAACACTCTCGATCAAAAAAGCTCCCAATACTCTGCAGTATCTGATCACTTCTATATCGGGCAATTGTCATTATTGGCACCCGGCATCCATATAAACATCTCTTCTCTGGCTGATTATTCGGCTCTACAACACCTGATCTATTGGACACCTCAGATTGTGAGGTTCAGATATCATCATTGAAACTTCTGAGCCCGTCCATTTCTTTTCCGGCTGATTACTTGGCTGTATTTATCATCGAAGCTCTGTTTTGCCAGATTGTTCATGTCATCTGCTATCCGCAAAACATCTTGCCGATACGTAACTGTCATCAGTTGCCATCCGCCAGTATTGTCACTACCACTAGGACAACCCGTTCAATTCACCCTTACGTTGATCTATTCACTCATTGAATGCACAAGTCGCCCTTTTTAAAAAGCGCAGGCTTTAACTCTCAATTATTTGATGAGATACCAGCGGCCCCATGGCTTTTGCTTTCTACTCTTTTGTCGAGCGTCTGATAGGTTTGATCCTGTTGGCCTCTCAGTGAGCTGTCCAATCTGTACCCTCGTGGTCAGAAACTCATCTGGTTTGGCATACCATCACTATGGTCATGCTACACACTAGTCAGCTTATGCTGATGGTCTCAATGAGGATGCTTTCATCGCAACCCATGAGCTTGGTGTTTGTATGACTTCAGAAATACTCTCTCACAAGTATCCGCCAAAATCTTTCTATTATTGGCAAGATATAATGGCACATACCGATTACAAGTGTCTCATTTTACGGCAAACATAGCTGTTTCTGAGCCTTGATGCTGTGTCTCGCATTATGTGAGATTCGGTCTCTAATTCAGCTCCACAAAAGCCATCTTTTTGCGGTCGTTGCACCCTTAAAGTCACATCCGATCTAAAAACAAGGTTCGGGCCGATCCGCTGATCGATCTCTCTACAGAGAGCCAATGAACAGTGGATATGGCTCATGTCATACACCAGCACTGTCATTGGATCCCTTTCGGAGAACGTTTTTCGGAAGAGTATGTTACGAGAACCGAATATGCATATGCATCAAGCATGGACCCAAAGAGACAAGACACAGCCAGGCAGGTCAACCTTCTGGACGTTGCCCTGCTTGTTACCCAGCGGTCTTCCCAAGCTGGACCGCAAAGAGGTTCAGCTAGTTCCACGCCTACAGAATGCTCTGTGAGATTTCGGGCTGAGCTATTTTCCGCCATGACTTCAATGCATCAGGCCGCTATTTGACTAAAACGTGTTGTCAATCGGGAACATCTTCATGTCCCTAGGAAGATATTACTGGGGTCGTCACAACGTTTTTTACAGTATGCATGTCACAAGAAATTTCCCCATGTCATATCATCCCTCCTGGTAGGCTTAGCCCCCCACTTCCTCGTCGACCCCGGAGTTGTTGTGCTCATAGTTGTCGTCCTTCATCCTGATCTGGTTCGCCCCGTTATTGCACACTCTGTTATTCTCGGGCTTCCTCTTTATCACCCACATGCCACATCGTGCCCTTCAGTTCGGCTACCACGCTCAAAGCTCCATGTATCACATATTCATGGGTTCATGCAACTGTAAGCCACCGCTACCTCAGGCTCTATCGTCAAATTTGTCAAACGTCGCATCCCGACAACAGCTCGTTAGACACCATCTGTCAATTATTTGGTCCTGTTTTCATGCACCTGGCGCTGCCCAGGGCTTTCGATGACCAAGCGCACCGCCTACAGCCACGAGGGCTTGAACCGCAGTGTCCTAGACAAGGTCTTCATGTTCCAGGCTGATCTTGTGACCGTTGGGCTTGTCCGGGGTCACTTGGTGTCGATAGGTGGGCGACACCGCATCGGCAGGTCGATTCTTATGAAGTCGTGGCCGATCTCGAGGCCAGACCTTGTTCCCTACTGCGACGGCTGCCCTCCACATCACCTTGGCCTTCTTCCTCCCCTCGATCAGCTTCTCGGACGGCAACCTCGAGAATGCCCAAAGACTGACTGAAGTCAATCGACTATTGAGAAGCAAGAGCTAGAAAGCGGTGTGAGTCGGCGTACGAGCGCCTGTGGTCGTCGGAGCTCGTGAGCGTGGCAGGTGTTGACGACGTGAAAGATGATGACGAGAAGCCAGAGGAGAAACCC
>JAAOAK010000222.1:0-69424 GCA_013396175.1 Fusarium denticulatum | reverse complement strand
TTGTGCCGGTCAAAGAGATAAGATTGCAGTTATTGGTGCACTGGAGCTGTATGTACTGTCGAACTGTACATATGGCTCTGACTGATAACGAACGGACGAACTTTCGCTCTGCAACACTGAAAGGATATTCCCTGACAACCCCACGTCTGGGGGCGAGCTATGGACCTCGATCACACCGGGCTGAATTATCTTTCCGTGTCTCTATGTACTTTCTCGATCTCGACCATATCGCTCCTGAAGTCGTTGCAACTAATACGTTTGTAGCTGCAGAATCGGGATTTATATGAAAGTAACCTGAGACAGATTCATGATACCTTACGTATCCGTGCTGTTTCCCCTCAGGGTCCTCACACCAGTCTCCAAAACAAGACGACGACAGACACCATCGTTACCCCAGCGGCTCATCGCCGCAAGCCGAGCATCCAAGTCAGACATTTTAAGACATTCATTCGCCAATGTTGAGATAGGCGCTTGAGAGCTTTGTATGAAAGATGAAATTCTAGATACTTGTCGAGTCTCCCTTGACTTGGCCTTGACTTGGTCTAGGAAATAGATTGAGAAGGAGACTCTCGCCTAGACTTCTGTCGCCATCTCTAGCATATACTGGACGTGCATGCGTGTGGAGTACATATGCATGCATGCATATACGGTACGGTAGATAGATACGTTCACCTTACCTGTGTAGATGGATGCAGTTTGACTGGCAGACTGGCAGACTGGGTAAACACCAAAGAGGATCAACGTACTGCTCGCCAAAGCCTTGATAATTGACCGACCAGCCCTGGGCACAATCTCACCTACCTTACCTATGTATTAGCTACTGCAACACTGTGCCGCTGAACTGGGGAAAGATTGAGGAGTACCCGAAGATGGGATCGGACATCAGGAAGATCATTGGATCTAGGCAAAGGGTCCCGTCTTCACCCGCCAGTCGCAACGCAGATAGATGCACCTCTAGTTACGGTAGCTCATGGGTTGAGTTGCTTGAGTTGTAGCAATACCTAGATAGTTGCAATAATTACCGACTGTTTCTGTTGACCACCTCAGTATTGCGACACTGCACTCCTCCACTCACCGTTCCCCTCAACTACCGATAATCTGACCGTAGCCGCAACACTGTATCTACATCCATCATTGTTTGTGTCTGTGTCTGCGTCTGCGTCTGTATCGCAATCGTAATTGCTCTCTGAAGTTTAAAGGTCTTCTCATAATGAGGAGGTAGGGCGATTGAGCGCCATCCACAATCATCTCATCGGTCCCTTGACATGATAGAGTTTATGGATTGTCGTCAGTGTCCTTGGACTACTATCTAAGGTCTAGTTAGTAGGCACCTAGGTTACCTAGTAGGTAGGAATGTACTCTACCGTACTGCCCTACTATAATTTTGGTAGTAATTGACTTGCGGTCTCGAGGATAAGGTAAGGTCCAGGCCACCGTCGTCTCTGGTGGCTTCTTATCTCCCCCGCTCTCCCTCCCTCCTTCCCACAAGTGACCTGAGTGATTGATTGACCTGCCCGTTTCTTTAGAGTCAAACCCAAATCAGTGCCTACCTACCTACCAGGTACTGTACTATCTACTAACTAGTACCTATGTACTATTTCATCATCTCTCCCTCGTTTTTGTCCCCGCTCTTTCTCAGATTCGCCATGCCTTCTGACTATCTTACCTTACCTACCTACCTATATTCCCTTCTTATCGTCTTCAATCACTGCGACTTATTCATTCCTCCAACTTCTTCATCCTCCTCCTCTTCCTTCTTTTCATTAGCCAACCCAGTTGACCCGGAGCAAATTCAACCACCAACCACTACGCTTAACACCCACTGTAACCGTCTGCCCAATACCATCGCAGCGGGCGCAAGACTCCGCTATCCGGCCGGTGACCGAAGTGTCAGTGCATAACGAACGAACAGTGACCAGCGAGCGACGGTGGGCAGAAGCACAAACTGACTGACTGGACTCGACCAGACCACACCTGGACGGTCCCCACGAAATTCGTCACCGCAACTGGGTCTGGGGGAGGTCTCTAGTCGCTTCAACGCCACCACGCCTCGACTAGGTTTAGCTCATCCCTGGCCTGCCATCCCCATCCATCCTACCATCCATCCCTTGTACAGTACACGCCCAGGAAAACACACACGCCCACAACACCAGCGCCGGGTTACGCTACGTACTCCTCCGGTACAGTACGCTAGAAACTAGCCCCAAATAGAACCTGTCCACCTGCCCCCAAGGACCCCGGCTACGGCTATCGCCTGCTGTTTGCTCAAGCACTTGTCTGGGCTCTTTAGGTTGACTCTACGCCTGCAACTACAAACTGCTATAAGCCTGCCCCCCACCCACATTGTGAAATCCATCCTATTCTCTATACTTCGTGCCCACGCTCGATCTTTTGACCGACTCTCTCGTCAATTCATCTCAAATCGATAGCATACCTAACATACGTTTTATTTGCCCTTGCACTCGTCTGTACCCATGAGTCTCTAACCTCGAGCCCTCCCAATTTCACCTTTCCTGGGTGCTTCGGCATTGACAAAGATTCCTCCGGTTTTCCTCAAACTCCCATCATGGCTGTCGTTCTTCCATCCGACGACAACGGTTACTTCGCCGGCTCCGGCCTACGACGCTCACATTCTCACTCCAACTTCATCTCATCGAATTCACCATTTTCCACTTCTTCTCACCTCAGCGACCATTACGAGCCTGCATCCAAGTCTTACGCCGAATCTAACTCTTCATCTGCTCCCTCGTCTCCCCGTACTGTCCACGCCGACTCTGTCGATCTCTCCTACGCATCTACTCCTGCCACTAATCTCTCTATTGCCTCTGACTACGACGACAACATTGGACTCGCTGAATCACCTGAGGATCACTTCATGTTTCCATCCTTTGCGCAGGAGAAGTTTTATGTTCATCCAGAGATCCGCCCTGAAATCCACCATGATGACAATTTAGAGCCACCGCCCAGTCCCCGAACCGGCGACTCTTACACTGTTTCTCCTGCGGAACACGATAACTCTGAAGAGGTCTCTGATGATACCTCAAGGCCCGAAACGCCTGAACATGAAAAGTCCGAACATGCAGAGGACGACACTGCAGTGTCAAGTCGACCATCCCGTCAGGTGGATTATCTATCTCATGAGTGGAGAGAGGAAGATATCTGGTCATCATGGCGATATGTCGTCACTCGACGTGGGGAGTTCCCCAACAGTGCTCGATTAGAGAATGCTTCCTGGAGGACCTGGATGAAGGCCAAAAACAACCTGAAGACCATCTCTCCCGAATCACTCAACTGGTTTGTTTCCCTCAGAATATCCCCTTTGACTCTACTAAAATGTTTACGTACCTTAGGCTTAAGGATTGTGATGTCACCTGGCTCTATGGCCCATTGCAGTCGGGACCCAAGAACCTCCATCCTACGCATACTGAGCCTTCAAGCGTGTCGTTATCCAAAGCTGACTCATTGGTCAACCTCAACAAGAAGCCTATCCTCAAGAAGAGAAGCATGTCCGAAGTGATGCTTCAGCGATCACTGTCTACAGCTTCATTATTAAAGCAGGCCACCGCGGCTGTCAAGGCCCAAGAGACAAGAGGAATTCTTCGACCCCACCTTGGTCGCTCATCAACAGATTACTTCGCCTATCCCTTCGCATCACGTCGGTTGAGCGGAGACAGCAGCAGCGTTGCTCCTTCAGTCGAGTCATCTGGAATCATTTCTCCCAACTCTGAGCGAAAACACATTCATTTCAATGAGCAAGTCGAGCAATGTATAGCTGTCGAAGCCAAGGGCGAAGATGAGGATGAAATGGTTGATGAGCACTTTGCTTCAGATAGCGACTCAGATGATGGTGTGATGATGAAACGAGTCAGGACCAAAAAGAGGCCCATTTCTCGACGCAAGACTATGAAGTCAAAGCCAGCTGCTGAAGGCAAGACAATCGCCATGTTGCCGTCCACCACCCTCAAGTATCGGGAAGACACTCCTGAGCCACGAGAGACTGCAATGAAGCACTCCCGAAGCCCTCTCATGTCTCCTTCATCTTCACAGGAGACGCTACGACCTACCAAACAATCAGGAAAGTTCTTCTTCGGTGAGGAAGACCACGATGATGGTCTTGACGACGCTTTGTTAAGTCCCCGCTCAGGGTGGGCATCACCTCCCAGCGAAGGTGCCAATGGAGGCCTGAGCAGATCCATCTCGTCGGGCAGTCTTTGTGAGGAGCCTGCGGGCATGCGACGCACACCATCCGGTATGTTTATGCCTTACGAGGAGGGCGAAATACAACCCGGAGACGGCATTTTCGGTCGAGTTATTGACACAGTCAATACAGCCCGTGATATCGCCCACGTTATTTGGAACGTTGGCTGGAGGAAGTAATGGATACACAAGCGTTCGACTTTCTTTTAGCGACGCGATTGGAATTTGAACAAGCTTATAAGCTTGTGACTCACTCAGTGTGAGCTGAAACGACGCCATGACAACATAAAAAAGCGCATCTATCTATATACGGGAATTTCGGAGATAATTGGCATTGATCCGCCATGCTACCGCGACTATCACGAAGTAAAGGCTTGTTGACGGAGAGCCTGCGCCAGTGTCACGACGACATCTTGGAAAGTGGCCCCGGAATCGTATTTCTATCTCTGATACACGGTCTGTAACAACGAATGAATGGAGACGAAAAGGCTAAAGAAAAGCACCGTGTTTATTGTGGAAGAGCTGGGGTAGCTGTGAGGGATTTTCATGGGTAAAGGAGAGGCAGGACCATTTATCAGGCAGCTCACACCAAAGGCGCTATCATTGGTTTTCAGGCTTTTCTTTCTACGATGGAGCAACCTACCCCGTGACGCCCCCGGTACCCGGGTTCCGACTACGAAATCGGGGCAACGGGAAAAAGCCATTCCAGAGGTCACAGGCCCGGGGGATATTCGGCGTTACAGTTTTTTGTTCCCGTCTTTCTTTTGTGGCAAAGGTTTTGTTTTTTTTCACTTCATGATATCCCATGGGCAAGTGGGTACTACGGATCACAGACGGCCTCGGGCGGTTATGGACGGATCAGGAAAGGGAAAGGTACAGGCCATGGGGTCAATTGATTTTTTCGGCGACTACGGCGACTCTACGGGCTGGTCAAGGCCAGGCAGGACAGGGACAATTTAAACAAAGGAAGAAGAAGATGGATACAAACGGCAAATGGCAACAGGACCGAGTCTTCAGTGCGTTGGTGAATTGGTTGTACATAAAAGACAGGGGGTCGCATCTCGACGTACTTAGGCGAACCGGACGGAAATCGTTACAGAACTACACAAAAGCATTCATGATATAATAGTATGGTGTTCCCGTCATCTCGATATATTTGACTATTTGTCCAAGTGAGAATCCGTGCATGCTTTCCTATAACTTAACGTGGCATACATTTCGTCAACACAATGAAGGTCAATGATAAGCAAGCTTGACAGGGGACAAATGACGGTTTTGACTTTGCCGTCCCTTGCTGATCATACTGGCCCTGAAAACTTAGTCGTTCTAGCCTTTACCTCTTGCAGACAAAATTCGACTTTGCCACACCCGAAGCGCAGCTTTACGAAACGGTCCAATCAACACATCGTCTATGTCGATCACCAATTGAGATGCAAAGCAGCAAAATTGTTGGGGAAACAGGACGCGGGCTGGCCCTCTCTGTGCGCGTGACCTCATTCCACGTGCCCTAGCGAAGTGCCCCAGAGTGTCAAGTATGTAAAAAAAGACGCTGTAATTCGTAGCATGGATGTTTTAGCAGGGATATGGTTGTTTGAAAGGATGCCGCGTGAGAGTGTCTGTCCGTGAGGCTATTAGCCGAGACTATGATGCTGCTTACGGACCAACAGCAAGGGAAGACTTCCGTCGATGGTCACTTGCGACATGCGGTATTGGCATCGATGGAATTTTGTTAATAGGTGGTTCTATAAATGGATGATCTACTGTACATCTCATGCTTTTGATTCCTAAAGCTATCGCAAGTTTGTGCTGGTCATGTAAAAATACGGTACAGGTATGATACAAGTGACGTGCATCGGGCAAGGGGGAGATCTGTCGTCAGCTATTCCTCCCCTAAAATGGTTAAAATGGGTATCGTACAGTGCATTTCAAGCACGACACCCCCGAGGACCACTTCACTGCTTCTGTCAATCAAGTCTCCTAGGCAAGAAACCCCATGTTTTTCTTACGCAGGGGGCAACTCGAAAGGATGTGCGAAAATGCGGGGAAGAGATGAGCGACTCCACGTCAGTCGATGGCTTATTGCTAAAAGCCATTGAGAAAAAGGCGGAGAGACGTTGGAGCATGGGGACAGAGGAAAGAGATGTGAGACATAAACACCGCCAATCTCACTCACGATGCTGCAAGCCATGGTTTCGCCGTCAAGGCGGTGACGCTCAAACTTAGTGTTTCGTTCCACCCCAACAAAGTCTTGCTTCGAGAAGACCAAAGAAGACCCTGGGGCGCAGCTCACGAGGCCGGGGCCAGGGACGGGGCGTCCGGGGAGAGTGCCGGCTGGCTAACGTCCCTGTAGTTCTGCCCGGGTGTTTGGATAGTGTTTGAGCGCTTTGACAAACATGCTGCGAGCGTGGACGTTGACATTTGCCAGCTCAACATCGAACTTGTCGCCCACCTTGATACCCTTGATGAGCACGAGGCCATCGATACCGTCGGTGGATAAGAGGGCCGGCATATCGAATAGGTCTACCCGACCGGACACGCCTTGCTTCCAACGAGCATCAACTGTGAAACTCATGCGCTTAGGTGCTGTCCCTTCAAACTGCCAGGCCCGCACAACCGCCATGAGCATCCACTCTTGGGTGCCGCGAGACACAGTCCGGGCCATCCTCTCGCGCATACGCAACAGTGAGAGCGTGTTGGGAAGTGTCTCCTCCGTGAACGGCAATATGTCATTCAGATCATCAGTCTTGGGGTCTAGCCTGCGGTTCACCTGCCGCTCATGTGCCAATGCTGCATGAATTTGCCAGTGGACAATGAGGTCAGAGAAGCGGCGAAGAGGAGATGTGGCTTTGGCATACATGTCCAGACCGAGCATGAAATAAGGGCCGGGTTCTGCCGACATCTCGATGCCACCAGTCAAGCGTGTCAGCTCCTGACGTTGCGCTCCTGAAGGAGCGATGCCCTTCTCGAGCAGAGGGTAGAGCTCTTTCGTGGCGTATTCGAGAAGTTTGGTCTTATTCGTCTGTGAATGGGCGTCTCGTCGGTATGGTAAAGGAATTTTACGGTCAGAGCTCCATCGAGCAGCAATCTCACCGGCAAGCACCATTGTGTTAGTCACCACAGAGGCACCGTTGAATGCGTCGTAGCCGACCTTGATATAGGGGTCAGCTGGCAGGACCTTGGTTCCTTCTGCTTGCTCCATGGGGACATCTTCGAAAGCCACAGTAACGGAAGCGCCTGGCAAGAAAACAGGCCAGGCCCCCTTCTCCAGGCGCCTTTTCCTGAGAGCCTGAGACAGACGGTGAAGGATCAAAAGGTCCTCTTTGCTCCTGTCATCCAACTCCTTAGCTGACATCAAGGGGCGGTTTGGTGCCACGTCCAACTTGTTAGGTGGCTCGCCAACAACAAGAGTCTGCTCAGATACTGGAGGGGGTGGAGGTTCGTTACAAAACTCAGCAACATCTCTTGGATCCAGGTATTTGACATTGTGCAAAGCACCTGGCTCGATCTTGTAGTCTAGAAGATCTCCGTACTCGTTAAGCCTGGCACTAAAGGTCAGGGCTGGTCGACCATCGGCAAGCGAGTATTGTTCAACCAAACTGCCCGACTTGTAGTCTCCAGAATTGTCCAGACCCAGATCAATTGGAAGCATGGCCTGAAAGTGGCCAGGAAGGTAGATATTCTCAGGTATCAGCTCGAGGAACCTGCCCAACTCAGAGTTGGGTCGAATACCGGATGCTGGATCGGCTGTATGCACGTGAATCCAGAATTCGTCAGGTTTGTCTGTTCGTTCTAAAGAGATGCCATCATCAATAAGTATTGTAGAAGGGGCGTCAATGCAGAAGACAGGGGTGTCGGCCCAGTCTCGTCTGGCACCCTCCGCCACGTCTGGTCGAGTTGAGTCCTCGATATTAACTGGAGTCTCTCGAATGAGGCCGCCTCCACTCTGAATCTTGACTTCAGGGAAACGAACTTTATAGCGGGATGGTATTTCCCATGGTGGGATTATCCCCAACTCCTGTAGGAAGGTCCATGCGCAAGACTGATTCAGGTCAGCACCCTCATATAGATCCAGAGCTCGCAGAATGAGAGAACCATTAGCGTGGAAGTGTGACGAATCCTCGAACAAGTCGTAGCTTGCCCACCACTCAAGAAAGCGGATGAACTCTATGTGCTTCCTGGACCATTCACCGGTTTCAAGAGTGACTCCTTTAGTCGGAGCAAGGATTCCATAAGGCGTCCACGAACGCTTATCTCTGTTGGCAAGAACGATTTGTCTTGCCTTCAGAATGAAAGTACCAAATGCCGTTTCCGACATATCAGAAGACGTCATATTTCCTGACGTCTTTGCCATTAGGTGAATATACTCGCGGATCATGAGAGTCACTCGATTGATCATCATGAAATCCTGATACGGGAAAATCTCAAAAAGATGATCCTTTCGATGGCAGTCAGTCGAAGGGCTTAATGGCCTGAAAATAAAGTCGTTTCGTAAGAGCGCTGTGTGAACTGCGTATAAAGCAGCAGGAGGAAAATGGGTGCCCTTTTTGAGAGAATTGGGTAACAACAAGTCGGCGAGCTCGAACAGACTCAAGTATTTGGTCTTTCTCCCATCAGAGACCAGTGATCTTGCCCTGTCTAGATTGTTAAGACTTGTCTGGAAGGCCTCGTCCGCTTCCAACATGAAATTCTTCATTTTGTTGATCAGATGAGCACCAACGTCTCGCCCAGGGCCCTGGTCTTGTTTGCGCAATTCTTCGTACTCGTCCGCCGTGGCATTGAGAGGAATCAGAGAAAGAACTGGCTGCAGCTCTTTGGCGGCGGCGAACTTAGACACCGAGAAGAGCGCTGAGAAACCCATGCTCATCACCCATCTTCCAGTATTGGTATAAAAGTGATACCGTTGACCAAAGAACCCCAAGTATATAGCAAACAAGGGTGTCCTGGAGCCAGGCTGCTTCATTTCAACAAGATCGCCTGGAGCATGGGACTTGTGCCCAACAATGGCGACTTCAGCATCCTCCTTACTGTAGTTCTCATCTGGGCCCACCATACTCACTGAATCAGACTTGAAATTATCCAATTCGGATGAGCCAGTAGATTGAGGACGTGTGTTACTATTGGTGACAGTGTTCCAGAATGTAAGATCCGGGACAATTGGGGTTACCTCCCTGTCAGGGTCGTTGATAGCAACCCATTCTTGCAATCTTTGCCGAATTGGCCTCTTGTCTACTGCAGGAGAAGTTTTGGGAAGAGATGTGGGAATGTTCGTCTTTCCAAAGGCACCCCGAGGACGGTTCTTGGTTGAGGTAGCGTACTAGGATTTGTTAGTCCATGACATGTTTGACATGGTGCAAGATGAAACAAACGGTATAACGTCCATTCGAGGATCCCAAAGGCGTAGAAAAAGAAGATCGCAATCCATTAGGGCAGTTCGAAAGACATCTACAGCAAACGTACGGACGACCTGCGGACCGTAGCATTTTTGCAGTATATCACAAATACCCTGTATCAAGCAAGGTAATTACGGATACAACTCGAAATTTTGAAGCCGACGCGAGGCTGAAAATTTTACTAAGGTACTGCGTGTTGGGCAACTTTCACAATCGCGAGGTCACATGACATGGCGCTTTCCACTTTAACTGAAGTCTACCTACGGAGTATTAGCCATTCATTTGGGCAAGAGCCACCCTGGAACCCATGGATTTCTCGATATCTCAAGCTCCCTGCTGCCTACCTAGGTAGGTACTAAGGTAGTGCCTTAAAGAAGGTAAGGTAAGGTGCCTCTACGACCTTACCTTAGCACCTGAACTTAGACTTGTACAATCACTCATCATGAATACCACCACCGAAATGTTGCATCGGTGCACGTACGTTGGTGATCCCCGTCTCGCCGCATGCTTCACGGAAACCTATCAGCAAAAGGGGCTCGATTGAGAAGGCATTGAAATCGCTACTATTATTGGCAATAATCCAAGTCGACAATCAAGTCAGCCCGGAACTAGCTAATGGCGAGTAGTTCCGTTCTGAGATGTCTAGAGATAATGACCTTCTCTAATTGGAAGGGTACCCTGCTGTGTCCGGCTGCCGAGCATAGCCTAAATAACGACGGTTTGGAGCCAAGAAGCGCGCGAGATTCACTTCATTTGAGCAAGAGACGATTCCGATGGATCGACATTGCAAATCCTATACAGGGGCTGCTATTGATCTAGAATCTTACATACAAATGAGCAGATCACCAAAACACGAGAATATCAGTCAATTCACTGTCTGTTGACTTGATGCCAACTGACGCTTCATCGCAGAGTACAGCCCATCAAACGCCGGAAAGGCTAGAGCATCTCGGGCAAGACGAACTGCCGTGCGATGTGACGGTGAATACGAAGTGCAATTATAAGATTGAGGTTCCGACATCAAGCCTAGCTGCTTCGACCAGCGAGAACCCGACCACCGACTGACAAGCTTTTGCCCCAGCTTTCTCGGATCACTATATCTATTAATTCCCCGCATATGGAGGCTGCAAGATATCTGTTGTGCCGACGGGGGAGCCTTTGAGACAGGAACTTCTGGCCCTGTTGCCAATACGAGGCAGCTGTTAATTACGCAAAGGCTCAGACTGAGAGAAAGTGACGACAAGGCGACTCGCTGAGCGTCACTAAAACAAATAGAAAGCTTGAACGACAACCCCTGGTTCCACAAGCGCGAAGCCACCTCCGCTAGGGTAAATTGGGGGACCATGGCAGATGCAGGAACAATCTCTTGACCCCACTCGCCGACGAACCGACTGATTCGAATTTCGAAAGGCGAACAGAGTCAAGAATCGGCATGACATGAGGATTGTTGTATAGATGAAATTTTTGAAGCAAGATACCGCGATAGCCGGGGCGCTGCCTTTGGAGGCGACTCTACCTTGGAGATGCTAAAAGACTAGTCTAAGCATGATGCGCAACTTGAAAGCTCATCTCCCGCGCGGGTTCACATCAATCGCGCATCTCAATCGATGTCAACTCATCTCGATTCCCCTTGTGAATAGTCAAGTGACCAACCAACGGTCAGAGAAGCCTCGTCCTTGAACTAATATCGCTTCTTATTCACCACAGGTTCTCGCAACAGAGGCAACCTTGACCGCTTAGCTAGCTGATTGGTCTCGAACACTCGACCCCCCTAATAAACCACCTTATTTGGGAGAGGCATGGCATCGTCAACGTGAGCAAATGCCCCTTGAGCTGGTTGAACCCACGAGATTGCATCGTGCCCCGTGCTCCACAACCTTCTCCTTTTCGTCCATAACCCCGGCCAAATGCTGGGGTTTCTAGCGCTGTCAAGGCAATGATAGACATATTGCACCAACAATGGTCCACGTTTGGGACTGGGCGACTAGCACCCCAGCTCATTTCATGAGGCACAGGGCACATGAGAACAGGCCAGGGACAGACGGGTACCTGAGTTTTGGCCTACAAACGCCGCTATCGTGCATCATCTCAGGTACCATCTCAACCGCTATTCTCGACTAGGGCCACCCTTTGTCAATGCCATGACCCTCTGGGCACTGCAGCCAAGGCAAAACAGACCGGGTTGCAGGTAGAGGCAATAACAGTCGATCTGCTCATAATATGCCGCTCTCCTCCTCTTCTTTTCTCTGCTTTTTCTTTTCCCTCACGGTTCCATCCTTCGCGAATCTAGAGAGCATCTCGTTAATTTTCGCTTTCGTCCTCTCGTTTTCCTCTATTCTATCAACCGCTTCACTCTTTTAGCGGGCATTCGTTTCCTACGCCAACTACAAAATCTTACATTTACGTACAGTACTTGATTTTTCGGAGCTTTTTTTCAATATGAAGGGAGGACTTGCTGCTGCCGCCGTTGCGGCCATGGCCACCGGTGCTCAGGCCGCTTACCCTCACCACCGCCGGGCTCATGAGATGTTCCGACGTGGTGGAGAGGTCTGCGTTCCTACCTGCACCACCATCTGGACTACATACTATGGCGAGCCTACTCGTATGTCAATATATCGGTATTCTGTAGTATAAACGCTAATCGCTGCTTCAGTTGTCCCCAACCCTCCTTCTGCCCCCAAGCCCACCAAGGAGGCCGTCACCACTCATGAGGCCGTCAAGCCCAAACCCACCACCGTTCATGAGGTTCCTACCTATGAGGCTCCCAAGCCTGTTGCTCCCACCACCACCAAGGTCGTCCCGGTCATCCCCGTCCCGACGCCGGAGGAGTACAAGTGCCCTACTCCCGGCACTTACACTTTCCCTGCCACCACCATGACCGTCACTGAGTCCACCACCGTTTGCGTTGGCGAGACCACCAAGGTCCCCGCTGGAACCCACACCATGGGAGGCGTCACCACCATCGTTGAGACTGCAACCACAGTCACTTGCCCCTACGCCAAGGAGACCGAGCACGAGGGTGTCGTTACCAGTGTCATTGAGACCACCACCTATGTCTGCCCATCTGCTGGCACTTACACCATTGCTCCTATCACCAAGACCTGCGAGGAGGAGACCGTCATCGTCTACCCTGTCCCTACCAGCTACGCTCCTGGTACTTACACCGCCCCTGAGCAGGTCGTTACTGTCACCGAGACCGACTACGTATACGTCTGCCCTTACTCTCAGTCCGGTGTTCCCGCCACCACCAAGGTTCCCGAGGCCCCTAAGCCCCAGCCTCCCAAGGGGACCAAGCCTGTCTACGAGGCTCCCAAGTCCCAGCCCGAGGTCACCAAGCATGAGCAGCCTACCAAGCCTGTTTATGAGGCTCCCAGCAAGGTCCCCGAGACTACCAAGGCGCCTGTTTACTCTGTCCCCGAGACTCCTGCTTCCACCAAGCCCGCCTATGAGAAGCCCTCCGAGGCTCCTAAGCCCAAGGCCCCCAAGAAGCCTTCCATCCCCGGAAACCTGAAGGGTGAAAACGACCACTATGGTATTACCTACACTCCCTTCGTCGCCTCTACCGGCAAGTGCAAGGGTGCCGACCAGGTTGACAAGGACATTGCTGCCCTCAAGGAGGCTGGTTTCCAGATCATCCGATCTTACTCTACTGACTGCGATACACTCGAGACTGTTGCTCCCGCCTGTAAGAAGCACGGCATTGACATGATCGTCGGTGTTTTCGTCAAGGCCTCTGGCTGCACTTACGAAACCCCCGAGATCAAGGCTCAGGTCGACGCCTACGCCGAGTGGGCTCAGTGGGATCAGGTCAAGCTCTTCACTGTTGGTAACGAGGCTATCATGAACAAGTTCTGTTCTCCCCAGCAGCTTAAGGAGCTCGTCACTGTCGTCAAGGAGAAGTGCTCCGGTTACACCGGTCCTTACACCATCGCCGAGACCCTCGACATCTGGGAGCGCGAGGATGTTCAGGGTGCTATCTGCGATATTGTTGATGTCACCGGTGCCAACATCCACCCTTACTTCAACCCCAACACCACCCCTGACATGGCTGGTGAGTTCGTCGCTGGTCAACTTGAGATCCTCCGTGGTATCTGCAAGGGCAACGATGTCATCAACCTGGAGTGTGGTTGGCCCTCAAGCGGTAACTGCAACGGCGTTGCCTGCCCTGGCAAGTCTGAGCAGGCCAAGGCTATCAAGTCCATCCGCGAGAGCTGCGGTGACAAGACCGTCTTCTTCTCCTTCGAGGATGATCTCTGGAAGGAGCCTGGTGCTTGCAACTGTGAGCGAAGCTGGGGTTGCGGCTCTTCTTTCACTGGCTACTAAGCAGTTCTGGATACTCCGGTTCTGATTGCAGCGTGCCCAAGCGTCCTCTGTACGATTCAACCTTCGGAGCATGCTGAATGTTGTACATAATCATGACCAACGCCTCCCGGCCACTCACTTCTTCTTTCTTCCTCGTGCAACCCTCTTCTCTTTTTCTCGCCACCGTCCATGCGGTGATTCACATCATTGACATCCAACAAGAGCCTTCGGGAATGGAGTCCGAAAGCCGACGGTCTTCTCTCTCAGGCCAACTCCAGACATCCGCCTCGGGGGGCAATGCATTGTTGCGCGCTTGCATGCGTGCAATAGATTCGAGGGAAACGAATCTGGTCGGGTGGTCAAGGACGACCTTCTTGATGAGTATTGTTTTTCTTCCACTGTTCATACGACATGTGAACTGTTGTTACTGTGTCATCTTTCCATATGTGTTATTTGCGGCAGCACTTCTTGACGGTAGACGCGTCTTTACGGCTCTTGAGCGACGGGGTAAGCGAAAGCCTTTTCTTGGGAGAAAGATGATCTGTATGTATGATTCATACTATAGCCGGGTTGTCATTCAGCCTCTGCTTCATAATGCTGTAATTCACTAGTATATCTTCACTCGCCATTGTGCTATGTCTCGTGAGCTATCGTATACACAATCCTTTCCTAAGTCGTCTTGTCGTATCGTCTGGTGACCAACTCCACCACGCAACTGAACACTCAAACTACCTAAGACATAATGAACCAAAACAAGGTCTCTAAGCTCATGGCAGATGTATCATAGCCGTCACTAGGGCGCCAATAACAGTAGCGACCCGTGCATGTCTGGGACATCCAGCCCTTTAACCACTCAGGCCTCCTAGAACAAGATAGCAAGTGTTTCTGATCATATCGATGACAAGCTCGAAGAATTGGAACCGGAGGTTTTCATCGAGGCGATCAGCGTTATATCACAGCCGTGCTTGACACACAAGCCAGCAAGATACTGGTGCTTCACCCCAGTCGGCTTTGCATTCTTAGCAGTGATCTATCATAATAAGAACATGGGAGCCACAACAAGTAAATGGAGGTGATGCTTGGTCACGTCAGCTTAGCGAAAAATAGTCTAATAAGGAAACCGAAAAGTCTGTTGTGAAGCCCTCGTAGTTCTAGCACAGCTTTCAACTTGGCACACTTCGAATATTCACCAGCATTCTAGCGGTCAAGGGATAGATGAGACACGGTATATCTGGAATGAAGATGAGACTCACGTGTCTCGGAGACTGTACCTGTATCGGTACTCACTGCTGCTTTACGAAATACATGTTGAGCATGTGGAACATGCCTTGTACTTTGGATGATATTGTAACTGAAATAGCGGTGGTGTGTAACCACCGAGGGAATAGAGACCATGCAGATAGTCATGTCCGTATTAGCTAGGTAGGTAGAAAGGTAGTCATTCGATATCGTCTTTGCAAAGTATATAGATATACATGACTCATACTTCGCTCCCTCCTGTGTCCCAAAACTTACCCACAGGTACAGACTGTCCCACTCATAAGTGTAATAAAACCAAAGCTTCAAGAGCTCACTGATTGTGTGTACCATGTCCACAAAAATGAAGATCCTGTCGCCAATGTCCTGATATCTGATATCTATAGTCTCCCAAACAAAGTGACCGGGCTCAGACCTGAGCCCCCAGGATAATGATGTCGGTGATTAAAAAAAATCAAGAAAATAAGAAAATGATGAATGAAGCCCATGATGACTAGCTCTGTAGTGAGGGTTTGAGTAGCTTGTGTAGTTTGTGTCTTCATATTGTAAACCATCGCCGCCTGTATAGAAAGTGACGTGCTGTGAATGGCCAATGGTAATTTCTCAACATATCATGATATGGTAAGCCAGAACAAAAGGGGTATAACGCTAGGAGGCAGATGCTTCGAATGAAGGAGAGTGACCAGCGAGGTCAAGCAAGTATAAAGATAATTTGTGAATCACACCAAGACGCTTTGTGTATCTGCTTCGACGGTGCTTAAAGCCATCGGGAAATGGTTTAGAAGATCGGTAAGGCATCCGTCGAAGCTGGAACTCGACGATAGCATTCACCGCTGCGTGTAAACTCATCGGGTTTATGGCGCCAATCGGCGGTGTCACCATCGACATAACGTTTCCAGTAACTGAAGAAATAGGGCTCGGCGGCACGGCCACATCGTTCAAGCTGAAGAAGGCCGCCACGATGACGGTCGCTCGCCAAGACATTGAGTTCATGCCCGCCGTTGGTAAATGCAATGCCGCCGATCTCACCAAAGAAATCGACTGTCTGCTTCCTGTTAAATGTCTGAGCATCAACGATGTTGACAATGTCAGCCTCCTCGGCAGCAACGAGTACTCTCTCACCACTACCGACGGGAGAGAAGCGCAAGTTTCTCACACCAGCCATATCGGATCTGATAGTGCACAGAGGTGTACTGACACCTCGCGAGTCACACCAACGGCGAGCATCCCAGACCTTGACGCCCTTATCCTGGAACCCGGTGGCTACTGTCCTCCCATCATCGGACCAATCGCAGGCGAAGCCATAGTCGCGGTGCCCGGACAGTTCCTGTTGAATCTCGCCGGTATCGGCGTCGGTAATCAGCACCTTGAAGTCATCGCCGACCATGACTCTCAAACGGCCGTCAGGTGACATGCGCGTACAGTTGAGCGCGAATCGATACTTGCTCTGCATCAAGAACTTCTGTGTAGAAAGGTCTAGAAGGCGGAATCCCTCGTCGTTACTGGCAATGGCAGCAACAGGACCAGAAGATCGCCGGGGTTGGTAGATCTGGACATGGTTGGTGATACCTCCCATATTTGTAGTAATGACACCTTCTGCAAAGTCTTTCTTGTCTTCTGAATCCAGGCTTTTGAGATAGTATTCGCCATTGAAAGTGCCGGCAAACATGGCACCATGATTTGCATCAAGAGTAGAGATGAGAGCTCCCAGACCATGTATATGACTGTTGTTAAGTACGAGCTCTACTTTTCCCGTGACTGGGTTGATTCGGTTGATTCCTCTCCTGCCAGGGTAGTAGGCTTGTGAGATTGAAGGGCATGCTAGGACGCTCCGTAGCTGAAAATGAGCTAGGGAGACATCCTGGCGGATAAGGAACCTCTTGAATCTCATAAAGTTTTGAGTCGCGGGGAGAGCTGCGTCATCCATGTGAGGCTAATTTGAGGTCAGCTGAGAAGACTCATTCAAAGGTAGCTAGCACTTACGCTCCATCTATCTGAGCCATCCTTGTTGACATAATTCTTGAAAGTGGCACATCGTATTTGCCGCGCATACTCCCTAGTAGTGTTCATGGATGCCCAATCCAAGCCCTGTATATCATAGCCATCGCCTTGAAGGTCCTTGTACTGAACATCGCGGATGTGTGTATTCGCTTGACGGCGAATATCTTCTGGATAGGGTGCGTGAATTCGCGAGGGGGATGGACAGGAGGAAGCATGAGCTTGGAATGCCCAGTGTCTCAAAAAGTCAACCAGGCCAAGATTTTGAGATCCAATCATAGTCGGGTTGGGGTTGCTCAGTGGTGGCTGGCCTAGAACCTCTGCTGGCGAAGGAGACGCATTGCCCTCCAACGTAGCCATGTCTTCGATCACGACATCAACCCACGGTGCAGGAGGCGGAACAGAATTCATGATTAGGTCGTTGTCGACTGTGGTGGGCGGATGGAGGGCGGCTTGCGAAAGATGATTAGTTGAGTGAATGATGGGGGTTGGTTCATCATTGTCCCCATCAGATAGAACAGACTGGTCGTCCGTGAAGTGTTCAAGTTCGTCGAATGCGTCGTCGAGAGGAGCACCACCTTCGCTGTCGCTCATATCAATGTCATAATCCACGTCGTGGTAAGGGGGTATGTGGTCAGAGTCCAAGTCGAGATATGTGGGAGATATCCAATAGTCGTCCAAGAAAGGTGGGGGGATGGAAGTGTCCAAATCAAGATCAATACCGTCCTGATGCACTTGATCTGGGTCGGACTCGGACTCCGGGGGTTCAGACTCGGAATTATAGGTCTCGATGTAGGCGTTGGAGGAGAATTGGTCGGAATTGTTCTGGTCTGAGAAATCGGTGGCGATTGCAGTAGAAGAGCCGTCAGTCACTATCGCGAAAGTAGGTGCCTTTGAGATGGTATGTTCTTCAGTGGGAAACGCATCAGTCATAGGCGAATCGGCTGTGAATTCAGGGATGTTGTACGATTCCTCTGTGCTGGGCAGGAGAGTCGGATTATAATGAGGCTGGCTACCATTAGCTTGTGAAGGAGGGCGGATGTTGAAGGTATTATAAGAGGCGCCGCTGGTTGTGAGTAGGTCCGCAGGCTGACGATGCTCAGTTTGGAAATCCTCATCCCGCAAGAGAGCTCCAACAACGTTGACAGATGAACTGGCAATAGAGGCTGTTGTATTTGTGGGCAACGGGGGGTTGTCTGGTAGGCGGCTCATGGACATATTAAGAGCGGAGCGGCGCATCGTGAGGCCAAGGTCCAGCTCCGCGATGGAGCGAAGGGGGAAAGCCGAAGCTTTTCTACAGTACGGCCGTGCTAGCGAGTCGAGGCAGAGCAGAGGGCTTCTGCATACGGGCAAGCTCCAAAAGGGGGCTGAAGAGGCCAGAGAGACTCGGGCTAAGGCTCTAACTTGGAATCTGGGTCGTTCGCGTGCTAGTGAGAAGCGCGCTGGCGGTCTAGCAGATTGGCGATTGCTTGCTTTTGATGGAGAAACAGGAGGCGGAAATGTCTCTGATTTGAACGCCGCAAGATGGACGATAGAGAGGGATGGGAGGGGTGCGGTCCAGTTTAGAGCGAAGGCGAGGGGACAGGCAGTCTGCAGTCCGTTTAACAGTGGGAGTGGGCTGCAGATCGTGTTGGACTAGGGCAAAATGGTGCGGTAAGCAATGGTTGGGGCCTTGTTTCGGTGTCAAACGGCTGGTAGTGTCGAGATTGATGGGAATGGGGGCTGAGAGCTGAACTGAGCTCGAGGAGCGGGTATCGTGTATTATTGTATGTATTATGGAACGACTATGAATTGTGGTCTATGTCGAGTACAAAGCGAGTGAGGCGTCATGCTAGCAAGGGTGCGGCCGGGCAGGGACAGGACGACAACAGCTGAGCTGAGATGGACGAGGCAACTTGCAAGTATGTACCCAGAGAGGAGGTCTAGGCAAGGGTTAGCTAGGCTGCGGCGAAGCAGAGTCATGAGCGAGGATGAGAATGAGAATGAGAATGAGCGGTATAAGATCAGATCGAACGATTTGTTGTGGAGGGAATGTGGTCATTGTTTTGGTCGAATATGAGATACTCGAGGTCAAACATGATAAATGATGAAACTCGACAACAGGTAGGTAGGTACTCCATACTGTACTTACCTGTAGGGAAGGGAAACTAGGCCCTCGGTCAACTAGAAAGCCTAAAGTGGCTGCCCGCATTTAGCACTCGGGGACATAGACCGGGGGCAGATCACTGGTCTCCGGGAATCACCGCGGATTAGGTTGGGGGGGGGGGTTGAAGTTCCTTGTTTCAGCATAAGCCATGCCGTGTTGTATTGGATGCCAGAGAAATACCAGCCTGACGCCTCTTTCTTTGTTTCTGCTGATCAGGTCAAGGTTTGGAGGGTAGGTAGGTAAATGCTGGATGGATAGGTGAAAGTGCAGGGGGTATATACAGTACCTACAGCCAAGGTACCTAGTTTGGTGTAGGTAGTTAGTTGGTGGACTCTGGAGATGTGTTGGCATTGGGTAATGCTTCATGAGATGGAGGGAGAAGATCCATGGACATGGGATGAGAAGAACTGGGGGTTGTGCTGAGAAGCGAGAACTGAATTTTGTTGCCAAGTCTGGTACATACTATACATACCTAAACATGATTGCTTTTTCTTCTTCTCCTTGTTCTACATACTGTCGTTTATGCTAGTATATGTAGCAGAAGAGATACTACTCATGTATAGCGAGTAGGTATGTACAGTACACAATGAGGCAGTTACTGACTCGAGGCTGATGCTCGTCAGTTATACTTATCACCGGTAACAAAGACCGTGCCCTCGTTTGTAGGAAGACGAGAAACAGAATGAATGGAACAATGGGCTTTAACCGCGCCCTCACCTTTGGGTATGTACAGTACTGTATTCTCAGCACAGACAGACGCTAGTCAACGATCTGGACGATGGACGGGAGCGGGTGAGCGGGCTGGCGCGCGGTAGCTTGGATCATATCTGGGTAGAGGAGATAGGGGAGGACGGAGGTCTCGTCACAGTGACTTGACGACTGTCCTCTATTCGCACACATATTAGAGTATACTATAATCCGTGCACTTTGCATGTCTGGAATACTATAGATACTTAGTATTTGATTGAGATCCTCAACGCCGAAGCCCTTGTCCTTGCTTGCTTGCTTGCTTTCAGGCTACATATCACAATATTGTCGTATAATCATGCATATATACATACAATATCCTTCTACTTTATGCATATGTTTCTCTATCCCTGAATACATACATACAGTTCGATTGCCCGGCTCCCCAGCATCCAAGTTAAGTTGCCCGATTGAGAGGTGGATGCATGCAGGCATGAATTGCATGGATCTGGGGACCTTTCAAGGGCCTTGACCAACAGCGACAGGGGCCTTGAATGGGGAATGCAACCCGATTCTCATTCACCCTCGGTTAATAGGGACTTACTTTTATCAATCTTTCTCCTTCTGCGTACGTAGGTAGGTAATCAGTACATACCTAGTTGAGCTGCCGTCGTCGTCGTCGACTCGTCGCTCAACACACACTGCCTATGTCAACTATCCGTATACTATCTACTACTAACCCAATACAGGAACGAAAAACAGGTCTCGTGAACTCGCCATATACCACTCTTGGTAATGGAATACCCACGGTACGACAACGCATCTGCGACATCTGTCCACACCGAGCGACCTGCAGATCCAACCATTGCGATAGGCAATGCTCCCATATCCATATCAGGAGATTTCTGCCTCTACTGCTTACACATATCACTCGAACCGATGGTAATAATAATAGACTGCTTATTTCGTCAAGACCACAGCCTGCTTCTCGTACAACCCCAATCTGACTATAGACAACCGGGATATTCCCATCATGTTCTCGCAAACCTGGCCGGCTTGGATCACACTGAGTGAGATCCTCGCATTGTACAACCTACAGCCCTGGTGAAACAGCAGCATCAGCATACGATGTTCTGTGTCACCCCAGACTCACTCACTGCCCAAGCTAGGTAGCCAAGGTCAATGCCTAGTTATTAGCTCGATGTCAAACGGACAAATAAATATTATCTCAGGGATCTCTCATGCCACGAGGGACGCTAAACCCACATACATAATCATTCATGTCAACTATAACCGCACAGTTGGTTGATGGGAAATAACAACTGGGGATTACGGACCCGACGCCAACCTCCATGTCTCGCACTGAACTCGAGCTACTGTATGAAGTGCTTGACCGGTCTGAACGGGCCACTGACCAGTCAGAATACCTAGGAAATATTGAGGCCATCCCTCCTCTGTTGCATACCTTACGGCCTATGTAGGTACCTACTCTCTGACTGTCTGTCTGACACTGTCTCAAATCACGGACCCTCATGTCCTTTGTTATCTGAGCTGGGTTTAGCTCGATTCGACTCTAGTTGGCCGTTGCAGCAGTGAATGTCACCAGGCTGGCTTCCAGATGCACTACAGTACTGTACACGCATAGTTATATGCCTGACAACGGAATACTACGCCCGTATTACACCTTGAGAACGACTGACTTGCCTACTAATAAGCTGATACTGACGCTCGGCTTGATGGCATCGGCGCTGTCTCATCTTTTCGTGCCACCCACCAAAACCAAAAACCCCCCATTCGACGCATCCCTCCAGCGCGGGATGTACACACGTAATCCCACGGACCTGGAACACAGCAAAGCAAAGTGCTGCAATGCTTGACGTAGCACACAGAGACAGAGACAAATCCGGAGACAGGAGGACGTATTACGTGACGCCTTGGTTCATCATCATCATCTTCTTCTTCTTCTCACCTCGATGGTACTCTAGAGTCGCAGGCGGATCTGACCGAGCAGGCATCTGGTTGCCAAGTCCGACCATGGGATGGCTAGTCTTTTCCCGTAGTGGTTATAGATGCAGATAGATGCAACTCAGGCCTTTTTTTTTTTATTTTTTTTTAATTTCTTTTTAGGCCGAGGATATTTGTGTTCGTCACAGAATTCGAAAAACTCCGAGACCAGGGACGGCAATAATAAATCATCGACTCGTACTTACGGTACGCTCAGAGTCAGAGAGCCAATCCGTATGTACGTACAGTACTGTCTAAGTATGTATTGAGTGTCAACTCAGTTCTGTTATCACCGCAGCCATAAGCATGTCTTGCTCTTTTTCCCTGCATGGTGGATGAATGTCTCGTCTCTCCCACAAGGCTCCACTATAGATGATCTATCACCAAAGCATCAAACACCAGCAAAACTGCGAAATCCACGCTGTCGCCCTGTCATTTCCATGCTCGCAGACCGACATTGGATGTTGTCATAGTCGCGTCTTCTATTTTCCTTCCCAACTGCTAAACGCAGTGCAGTGCAGTGCCGTGCATACATACATATTCATCCAGCACTTTTCCCTGCTGTCATCGCTTCTTCTGGTCTATCATAGGCCCTTAGTCCTCAAGCTGTTGGCTGGCACAAATTTGATACATCATAAACCATCCCGTGACTCGTTTTAGACGCGCCGCCTCATTACTCTTGTCTCCCTTTAGTCGGCCTGGCCTTGCGAATTGCTCTTTGTTCGTGCGTTTATCAAAGTTAGCCCACAATCTTCTTTCTCTCCTCTCACCGGCTTCGTGGGTCCTCTCTTTTCTTTTTCATTTGCTTTCCTTTTCTATCAGATGTGATATATCATGTTTTGCCCACTTCCACTTCGACGCCACTTCTCACCGGCGAATAAACCGAGCATGGCCTCCACTCGAGATACTTTTCAGACATAATCCGTGGCTTGGGGGCTCTTGTAGTCTAGAGTCAAGGGACATGTCCCCTTACTGAAGTACCTTATGTAGGTATACGTTGGTAGTATGGATGCTGTAAGTCACCGTGATAATTATACCTCATCACAGGTATTTCAAGGTGTAATCCTTTACGCCTCAAATGACATGTTCTTTCAACTCTTAGTCTCGTAATGTACATACTAAGTCAGCATACCAAGAATCTATGAATATCCTATCCTATCCTATCCTATCTAACTGCCCCTATTCGTCACTCTGAGAAAAAACAACTTTCCGGCAAAGCTCATTTCATCCCCACTCAAGCCATGATTAACAATCCTTACACCGAGAAGTGGCTTGAAATCGGGAATATCGATCTTCTCAACCTTTTCAATCAGCCATCGTCATGTTACACAACGAGGCCAACAATCCCTTGGACTCGAGTAAAACACGGCTTGTCCGGTTCTCCTTCGCCCGACCTTTGACTGTTCATCACTTCTCATATTATCCCCGTCTCCTCTTCTCGACATGAAGCTAAAAAGGCTTCTATTGTGGATCTTAGACTCACACTTGCACAGCCCGATGGTTGTTGTCAAGTCTCCTGCGGCTGGTGATATTGGCTAGGCAGCGATCGAGCTCGATAACCTATCTCGCATTGCCCAATCCTTTTCACTGGGCGTCCCGAAACATCGGGATGCATCTCGATTGTCACGTCAAACTTCCACCTATAGCTTACGGCTATGAATTCATCCCGTGGGTTCTGACACCGATCAAACATCAGCTTGTTCAAGAAGCGTTCTTTTCTCCATTGACCGCTACTTGGATATCTGTTTCTGTTCTTGACTCTACCTCTCCATGCGAGTTCCCGTGCCTGTCATCATCTAACATGTCTCATATGGTTGACTGTGAATTCATATACCCTCTGCTTTTAATCTCACCCTCTGTACGCGCCGTCCCTTCCAGTGTCATAGCAAACCTATCACATCCCTCTACAGCTTGTTCACAAGTTCTCGCGAAGACTTGAGCTGAACCATCTTCTCAAGAGCTTCGTCAATAGGAACCAGCTCACCCTTTGCCTGGGTGGCTTGGTCGTCTCGGTTACGGATGTTGAGGGTGCGTGAGCTGGCCTCCTCGGCACCGACAACTATACAATCCGGTTAGCCATTGGCCTTAAACGAGGCAGCTTCCATTCCAAACTCACCAAAGATAAAGTTGTACTGCTCCAGCTGACCGGTGCGGATCTTCTTCTGGAAAGTGTTGCTGCTCAGGTCCACATCACTGTAGAGCCCCTTGGCTCGGAAGATCTGCTGAACCTCCTTGGCGTAGTTGTTGGCAGCAGGCATGACAGGTACAACCAAGACCTGTCGCGGGCTGAGCCAGAATGGCCACTTGCCGCCAAAGTGCTCGGTCAGAATACCAAACATTCGCTCGAAGCTGCCTAGGACAGCTCGGTGAATCATGACAGGTCGTGCGTATCCGGCAGGGAGATCCTCCTCGGGGTTGCTACCATCACTGACTCCGGTCTCGCCCTTGTTAGCGACATATCGAAGCTTGAATCGTCGAGGCAGGTTGAAATCGAGCTGCATAGTACCACATTGGTGCTCACGCTTCAGAGCGTCGAACAGAGCAATATCGATCTTAGGTCCATAGAAAGCACCATCACCGGGGTTAAACTCCCACTTAGCACCCGTCTTCTCGGAGAATGAGTTGAGAGCCTCTTCAAGCTTCTTCTCGGCGGAGTCCCAGGTAGCGATGTCACCGACGTACTTCTCGGGTCGGGTGGACAACTTAAGCTTGAATGTGAAACCGAAGATACCGTAAACACTGCTCAAAAAGTCGAAGGCTGATTCAATTTCCTCTCGGATCTAGAGCACATTAGTCGAAGCGCGAGTCAGTTAGTAGAAGCCATCATACCTGATCCACGGTACAGAAGATGTGAGCATCGTCCTGTTGGAAACGACGGACTCGAGTAAGACCTGAAAGAGCCCCGGAGAACTCGTTTCGGTGCAAAACACCAAAATCGGCCATCCTCCAGGGGAGGTCCTTATAAGTGACATCAGAGTGGGCAAAGATCTTGCAGTGTCCAGGGCAGTTCATGGGCTTCAACCCAAACTTCTCCTTCTCAACCTCGAAGGTGAACATGTTCTCCTCGTAGTGGCCCCAGTGTCCTGATGTCTTCCACAAATCCGCCTTGTACATATTTGGAGACATAACTTCGTCGAATTCACGTTTTTGGTACTCGCCTTTGATGAGCTCCATCAAGGCATTGTAGATGCGCACACCGTGTGGCAGGAAGAAAGCAGATCCAGGAGACGCCTCGTCGAAGAAGAAGAGCTTTTGATCAGTACCGATCTTTCGGTGATTACGCTTGGCAGCCTCGGCCAGGAAGTGCTTGTACTCTTCGAGAGCCTTCTTGTCGGGGAATGAGATACCAGCAATACGCTGAACAGACTCGTTGTTGCTGTCGCCAAGCCAGTAGGCAGCGGAATTCTGTTTAACATCAGCTCAAGCCCGTCGCGTCAAGACTGGGAGTTGTATATATCATATTGACATACCCTGAGAACGGAAAAGGCCTTAATGTTGCCAGTGGTGGGGACGTGAGGTCCTCGGCACAGATCGATCAGGGGACCGCATCGGTACACAGTACTCTTGGTGCCATCGGGAACACGCTGTTGAATGAAATACTCCTTGTACTTGCTGTACTTGAACATCTCAAGGAGCTCGTCCTTGGTCATTTCCAGACGCTCGAAAGGCTGCTTCTGCTTGACAATGTTGTTGGAGAGCTGCTCAAGGGCCTTCTTATCCTCATCGGTGACGACTTGCCTAGGGTCTATGTCAGTAAAGTCTCCGGCAATTTATTCGAGCCTTCTACGCACTCTCCCATGTTGGCCATATCGTAGTAGAATCCAGGGGGGTCCTCAGTAGGGGGACCGTTGCATAGATAACAACCAAAGCGTTTCTCGGCAGCCTCTCCAAGAATATGGGCTGAAGAGTGCCAGAAGACCTTCTTGCCTTCGGTATGTTCAAAGTCAAGGAGCTCGAGCTTGCAGCTCTTCTCGAGCGGTCGGGTCAGATCCCACAGCTCACCGTCAACTCTGGAGATGACGGTGCGCTCGAAAAGAGACTTGGAGATGCCCTTGGCGATAGCGCCAGGGGTGGTCTCCCAAGAAGTTCCCTTCTCCTCTTTGCCATTGGGAAGCGAGATGGTGATTTCCTCGCGAGGTTTGGCTATTATTCTTGTCAGTCGATTCGATCCGAGGGACGGAAGCGTGATGAGGATTTGGATTTGGATCACCCACCAGCGATTTCGGCGTCCTGTCGGGCTTTGATCTTATCGAAGAGATCGAGTCGGTGCTGGATGAACTCGGGGGTCTCAGGGAGCTATCATACACAGTTAGTAGGTTCCAAAACGGTGTCATGTACACCGCAGTCGAGAAAGGGACACCAACTTCGAGGCCAGCAGACTTTCCACCCTTGGCAGACTTATCCTTGGGCTGTTTCTCCTTGGGCTGCTTCGCAGGGCGAGAAGGCAAGCTCTTCTCAGACGCGCCCTCGGCCGCCTTGGCAGCATCAGCTTGATCGGACGACATGTTGAGAACTCTCGCGCGGATGTTGAAGATTTGGTGGGAGGAAGTTGGGTACTTGAAAGTGGTCTTGTCTTGTCTTGTCGATGGCGGGGCACAAGGGGCATTAAACCACGAAGGTGGGGTTAGAATTGAGTCACTGCGAATTTGGCAGGGGGCACGGGAACAGTACCGTTTGGTTGGGCACTTTTTAGTATCACGAGATGTAGCCTTATAGGCTTGCCTACCTAGTAGGTAGAAATGCCATTGATGTATCAATTCTTCTGTCCAAGTTCAAAATACTTATTTACTATATTCTGACAGGCCCCAGCAAATTGGGTTCCTCTTAAACAATAGTCACATGCCGAAAACCGAAACCCAGCCTCTTCGTCCCCTTCAGCTCACTCACACGACACTTGAACAGAAGAGTCAGACCGAACAATACGTACCACGTAATGAAACTTATAGTGACCAATACAGAAGGACTCGATCCAATTCCGACATCGCAGGTTTTTGACTCAGTCACAAGAATCATCAACAATAATCTTGTCCTAGGTAAATCAAGGGTATCAAGCTGTTGTCCAACCCAGCAATCCGTAACACCATGCCATCCAGTTTCCATGTCATAAATCAAGCCAAACCCGCATTCGTGAACAAGAAAGAAACAGACAATATTCAAAGTCCATAGCGGGTGACACACTCTTCCTTATGCGCCTCTAAACAATCCAGTGCGCAGACTCTTGTTCCGCACTTCATGCACCTCACACGCCCCCAATACCCGCAGACCTCACAGAACGATCTAACGGGATACCTGTTGTCTCTATGTCCCGTCACTTCGCCATAGTTCAATGGAGGGTGAGAAAGGAGCCTGCGCAGCTCCTCATCGGATGGCATGTCGGGAACACGCGACACAAGCAAAGGATCGTTGTCACCAGGGTGGCTCGGTGGTGAAGATCTCGATGATTCGGGAAGAACAGTCGGAGCATCAGCGTCGGCCATCGTTATGTCTTCTTCTTGTGGTGGTTTGGAGGATGAGGGAGTATCTCTTCGACTATTCGATGGCCGTTTGTTGTTTGCGCCAGAGGCAGCGGACCGAGAATTCGTAGGGTTGGCCTCTGCAAGTGCCTGCATCGCGAGGAAATCGTCCAAGTGGTTCCCGAATGTCTTCTGCGATTGGAGAATCTTACGAACATTAGGCGTGTGTTTTGCTTGCGCTGCCAAAAGTCAATTTCTCGTCCTTCACATAATGCTGAGGTCTGGCGCATACTTCTTCCGCTCTTGACTGGCAACGGTATTGTGTTATCCTTTCCACCATCTTTATCTAAAGCCTCGGCTTCCTTTCGAATTTTATTATCTTGTCGAGCCGTCAAATCGCTATATGTAAGACCAGGAACATTCCTGGCGCGCTTCCTGTTAGTTGGCGCTGTCGGGCGAGTGATTGTATTGTCGGGGACATAAGCCCAGCCTGGCGCCGAGGTTGTCTTTGCGCTGGCAAGCTCGATGACCCCGAAATTGTTCATCGTTCTTTATAATTCGATATTATGAGTAGGAGAAAAAGAAGAATATGACAAAGAGAGAGAGAGAGTATCAAGGACCTCCATAGAAAATCCACACTAAACCGCTGGTCTTATGACGTAGCCAATCACGAGCCAGAAAGCTCGAAAAGCACACTCCAATTCCAGCCGAGCTCAGAATATTCCGAGCACCCGGCTCCGATAGTACCTAGCTCTGTCGTAACTGTACCTCTAACTTCCATCGCCATCAATACCTACCTATTGCTACCGCGAGATAAACACCGCACAAATCCGACGTTCACCACCGAAATCGCAGCAATGTCTTTCGCCTCAAGAGCCCTGTTCTCCAGCAGCCGCGCGCTGGCTACCCGATCCTTCAGCACATCTGCCCGACGCATGGCCGATTCGCCTCTCCCTGCCAGGAAACCACTGGGAGCTTTCCGTGGAGGGTTAGTGATGACAGAAACACTCTTTCGACGGAAATAATGTTGTTGACTTCGTTGTCAGTCTTTTTGGCTTCCTTCTCGGTAGCTTTCTCGCCGGCAGCGCCTCCTACAGCTATCTCCTCAAGGAGTACAAGATCGCCAACGACCTGTTGACCGAGGATATTTATGTGCGTAACGAATGAGATGAGGCAATTGATAAGAGAGAGCCTCGTCTAAGTTTTCTCCAATATCAGTCGCTTGCCCAAGTGCTAACATTGTTCGACCAGACTCTACAAGCCTCCGTCACCCGTCTGAGCAACCACGTCCAGGCTCTGGAGACCAGGACACAGGGCAAGAAATAGACGGGGAAAACGGGATCAAGACATAAATGTGTAAAATAGTCGGAGCCAGGGGGTACAGTGAGCTCCGTTGGGTCTCTGGTGGACGTGTTGAAATGAGGATGGCTCCCATTTGCATTTCCTATTAGTGTTTGGGTTTGAGATTGTCATCAAGACGATTGGGGAGATTTGTACGATCATGTGCCATGTTGCGAGCATAACTGCAAGCCCAATCCAAAAGCTATCATGCGGTCTGTGTACGAGAAACGTCAAGGCCACGGTGAAGCTGAGACAGAGATCAAAATAGTAGTCAAGTCATGAAATGGTCTCATTGCCACGAAAACTAAAACCTAGAGAGGTGCATTCAAATGTGAGCACCAAAAAGAACCCGCGCCCAAAACTAAAAAAATCAGATATACCCCATTTTGTGTACTATCATTGTTGTTGACATCAAATCTTTACAGCTCATCATGGACATCCTCCTCGGCATCCTTCTTCTCCTCACTAGCGGCGGGGGCGGCCTCTTCGGTGCCCTCCTCCTTGACGGGGAGCTCGGCCTTGTACTTGCCGTTCTCCTTGATGAAGTTGGCGAGGTCCTCGACGGTGCGAGAGCCCTGGTAGGTGACGGGAGCGTCCTTAGCACCAGCGGGGTAGAGCTTGATGGTGGGGAAACCCTGGATCTCATCGGGAACATCGTTGAGGGTAGCGTCAACCTTGGCGATGACAACCTTGTCCTTGAACTCGGAAGCGGCGAACTGAGAAGCAAGGTCATCGTACTTGGGGGCGAGAGCCTTGCAGTGACCGCACCAAGGAGCGTAGAACTCAATTAGGACATCCTTGGTGTCATCGAGGACAATGTCGTTGTAGCTCTTGGCAACGACTACAGTGACAGGGCCATCCTGGGTCTCGGGAATGGGCTCAGACTTGATGCTGGGCTCAATCTTGCCAGCGGCAAAGTCCTCAACGAACTTGGCGATGTTGTCATGAGTGATCTCCTTCTCCTGGTCGAAGGGGAACTTCTGGTTCTTGACAACTTCCTGGATGGCGAAAGAGGGAAACTTGTCAGCCTTGAGGTTCAGGTTACCGGCGTGAGCGCCGAAGGCCTTGGCGTCTATTGTGGCGAAGTTGATCTTGCCCTTGAACTTCTCAGCGATGGGCTTGAGGGCATCACCAAGCTCCTTGCGCTCCTCAGGAGTCTCGGAGAAGATGTATGCGAGGGGGATACCAGCGGACATGTAGCTGGAGTAGGTCTCAGGACCGACCTCACCAATGAGAGGAGTGGCAGAGGTGGTAATGAAAGAGGCAATAGCATCCTCCTCGAACTTCTCGGTAAAGGTGTTCTTGCCCTCATCGAAAGACTTGTAGACAACCAGGGCAGGAGCCTTGACGCCCTCGGTCTCGGCAACAGCAGCGTCGTTGACGCCACCGAATAGGTAGGTATCACGGAGACCCTCGGCGAGCTTGGAGAAGGTCTCGTTGGAGCTCTTATCGTCGGCGTTGAGGTAGGCGACGACGACAACCTTGTCGGCGGTCTTGAACTCCTCGAGGGTGTCCTTTGTGAGAATGGAGACAGCGGGGAGGGACTGCTTGATCATGTAGGAAGTGATACTGTAAGAATTGGTCAGTCGAAATATCAGCTGATCATGGCAGGTATCGACTTACCCAGCAGCCTTGCGCTGGCCAGAGTAGGGAGTGACATTGTCAAGGCCACGGAAGACCTTGAGGGTGGGGTAACCCTCGACGCCCTGGTCTTTGCAGAGGTCGGACTCCTCAGTGCAGTCAATCTTGGCAAGCTTGATGTTCTTCTCCTTGAGAGTTGTGGCGGCCTCCTCGTACTCGGGGGCGAGGGCCTTGCAGTGACCGCACCAGGGAGCAAAGACTGTAGAAAGAAGCTGTCAGGGGCTGACGGAGGGGAAGAGAGGCTTCAATGGGGACTTACACTCAGCGAGGACGAGATTGTTGGACTTGACAAACTCCTCGAAGGTGTCCTTGGTCAGCTGGTGAACATCTGAGTCGGCAGCAGAGGCATAGGCAGCCAGAGCAGCCATGAAGCTGCAGGCGATCTTCTTGTGGTGCATGATGATGGGCTGTCTTTTTTGACGGGGTATCCTATAAAATACAAAGAGAAGGTTCCGCTGAACAGGACAGGGCAGGCAATATAAAGGAAGGGGGAGGAGGAGGAAAAGAGGAAGAGGAAGATTTGAGTTGGGAAGTGGAGGGAAGATGGAGGAGAGTTTTGTAGTTGGAACTTGAGGACAGGTAACGTACATTTACACCCACATCCACAGCCGCATGTACCGTACTGTAGAGAAAGCTACGGGAGGGTACAAATGGTTTGTAGAGAGGTTGGAGCCAACTAACATCAGTCAACCCCACTCGGAGACAACTCCCGCTGAGTCTTGCGCGGGCCAAAGGTGGAGGGATGAGGGATTGCCCGGGGGGTGCAACTCTCAATTGAACAAGTGTCCCTTTTGCTTGGTGGCACAGGTCGATGATCAAGCACAAGCCCACAGCCCATACCGCCGGAGCACTCTGCACTCTGCAGACAGGCACGGCCCCTCCAAAGCGGCGGAAAGCTAGTGGGTTTCCTTACCGGGCTCTAAACCCTTTTAGGCCGCTGTGAGGGCCCTCGCTGCTTGTCATTGGACGAAGCTGCCCTACAGGAAGCGCCAGAGCCCCTCAGCTGCTGTAGGGTCCCTGGGTCCACAGGGGCAGGACAACCGCCGCCGCCGCTGAACTGCTTATGGACCATGGATGGAACGTCGTCAAAAAATGAGGCATTGAATGTTGGTTCTATATGATACAGATATTTATAATCAGGTAGTTGAAGGATCGTGCGTGGAATATACTAGACATCTAACTATGAGAAAGTACCCGTTTCTTTGGCTTGCCATTGTTTGTTATTGTTTATGTTGGACCATCACCAACCTACACCACATTCCCATCGAAGTTGAAACTCTGACAATGACGGATTAGGGAAGTGCAAAGAGAATTGCCCAATTAAGCTGCAATAAATACGGGATTTGATGCTCCGATATGCTCGGAACCCCTGGCTAAATGAGATGGCAACACCTTTGTCCCAAACCAAAAGGCCACGTCTCTGTGACAGCCTAGGTACAAACATACATACATACACAGCCCAGCCTTGCCAATGTTGAACGTGATATACATGGAGAGAGGGGTTGCTCACATTAGTAGTTAAAATTAGATGAATGGCATTTCATCATCTGCTTGTTGTTCGCTAATTATTCTTTTCCACGAATTACCAATCCAGCCTCTAAACCATATTCTTTTGGCCTAACTCTTCTTTTCCCTTCTGACCAATCCCAACGGCCATAGCATTCTGAGTTCTTGGACATCATTCATGCCATTCACCTTCTGAATCCACCAATGCTAGTCCAGCTCCCTAGGTAGTCAGCTAAAATTATATATGCAGTTGAGTCAAACATGGGCAAGTGGCAATATGAGATCCCCGTGAAAAGCAAAGACATGTCACAAGAATGAGGCGAAACATGCTCCCGCTTTACTCAGCTCATCGGCGGCCCCACGGAAACGGTCAGTTTACGGGCCCACCTTGATGCCTCCATCGGCACATAGGTACTGGACAAAACTCCTCCCCCTCCGGGAGCAAGAAAACTCCTGATACTGAATCAGGATGTCAAGATACCTAAACTGACCTAAAGTACTGATAAGATATACAAAGCTTACCAAAGTCCTTTGATCACTTGGATGAGAGATATTAAGTTTCTTGCCTCCCATTGCTACCCAACTTTATCAAGTACAGAATCATCAGCTTCTGGCTTGGTGGCCATAACCTCCAACTAATACACGGCTAATGCTGATTTAGGTTTTCGGTTCCAAGTCAAGGAAGGTTCAAAGAGGGCCCCAGCTTCCAAAGTCGTAATCCTGTTCAATTCAATTCTATATTTCTATGGCTTGATAGTGCTCAGTGCTCAGTAACTCGTGTATCATTACATGTGTCTCCCACTTCTCTACTTGCTGTGAGGTCCTCGAGGTTTAGGTGGTGCACGGTGATACTGAATCGGCCACTTGACATCAACGTTCAGCTGATGAGCCGCACTGAGAACAAAGTCGGGCTCCCTGAGGAATTGCCTTGCAGCAAGCACGAGATCAGCCTTGGGATTCTCGTTCTCCTGGACGAGTGAACGAGCAAATTGACCATCTGTAATGTAACCAACAGTTCCAATCAGAAGCTCTTTTCCATCAGCACGGACGGCATCGCGGATCTTGCCTGCCAGGTCGGTCTGGACGGTTTGATGGACCTTGATCTTTTGCGCCTTCAAGTTGCCTCCGCTGCTGATGTCGAGGACGTCAACTCCTGCGTCAGGAAGCTGTTTTGCGAGCCGGATACTGCTCTCGAGATCCCAGCAGGGTTCGTTATTCCATTCCATCCACTCGGTAGCAGAGATCCGCACCCAGACGGGCATCTCCTCAGGAACAACAGCCCGAATAGCTTCAATGATCTCAAAGAGGAGACGAGTACGGTTCTCAAAGCTACCTCCGTACTGGTCTATTCGTTTCTAAGATCATGTCAGTTGATGAACTATTCTCAGCGACTATCAATACTACATACGTTGGAGAGAGGGGAGAGGAACTGGTGCAGGAGATAGCCGTGAGCCGCGTGGATCTCAATGACATCAAAGCCAGCCTTGACAGCTCTTATGGCAGAGTCCTTCCATTTCTGCACAAGATGCTTGATCTCCTCAGTCGTCAACTCGTGAGGTGTACCAAAGTCTTCAGCGAACGGAATAGCACTGGGGGCGACAATATCATCTGGCCAGCCGCCGATTTCTTTGGTAGCAAGTGCTTTGTTCACAGTACCGCCGATCCAAGGCGCAACTGTGCTCGCTTTTCTGCCAGCCTGAAGGACACGTTATTTTGAGAACGTCGAGGCGTCTCCTGGGATAGTGAACCTACATGAGCGAGTTGGATGGCAGCCTTGGTGTTTTGGCTATGGATAAAGTCTGTGATACGCTTCAGAGGAACAATTTGACTATCATCCCAGAGACCAGAGTCCTCAGGACTGATCCGACCACGAGGTTCAACGGCGGTGGCCTCAACAAAGACGAGGCCAGCACCTTGAAGGGCGAACTGGCCAAGGTGAACAAGATGGAAATCTGTTAGATGGCCATCCTTGGCGGAGTAAGTACACATAGGAGAAACGACAAAGCGGTTCTGCAGCTCAACGCCACGGGTGCGGAGAGGCTTGAACAGCGTCGGGGCCGAATCGGTCTTGAGCGGGGTTCCGGCCGGTGGCTCTTGGGCCGGGGTGAAGTAAGGAACCCCGGAGGCTGCCTTGTTCTCGATGTTTGTGTTGCCCATGGCTGTACGTGCTCTTGAGGAGTAAATTGGGCTGTCTAGGTTGACAGAGTTGTCGACGTTGCGAGTATTTATGCCAAAGTTGGATTCGTTCGAGGCTCTTGACCGGGTTGCAGAATCATGCGCCGTGTTGATGCAATTCCACTGGCTTCCAAGTGTCCACCGAATCACTAGAAAATGATCACGGAATATAAACTCAATTCTGGGGTCGCTTGTCTATCTTTATACAAAAGGAGGTAGAGAGTGGGAAAACATGGTATTTATATCACCAACATTTGATCCGTGGTCACCTCAATGGCGATCTTGCTTCGTGCCTAGCTCTTTATCATCAAGAGGGTCATGGTTTGCTCAGCAAAGCGAACGATGACGTGCGAGCATGAATTTCGAGCTTTACTAAAGCTATTGCAAGCATTATCGCTCCGTCGCTCAACTGTGACATCCAGCAATCGTTTTCCTCTTGGATTTCTAATGTCCAGTTTGCGAGCAAACGCTGAATAATGAAAACGGTTAAGCCGAGCCCCTCTTCTACGTCTCTGGGTGATAACGTTATCATTCAAAGGTCAAGCATTCATCTCTCATATCATATATGACAGACACATTTACAAAGCCGTTTTTGTCAACTCATGTTCCTTCATCTCGATATCAAGCGCACAGAACAAAAGGCTGTCCGAATCGATTGAGGATTATTCCTATTAAATATAAGACTTGACTGACTACTGACCAATTATGAGTGCTTGCAACATTTGCATTACTCAGAGTAAGGTCTTGCACTGAAAATGACACCAAGAGACGTAAGATCGAAAGATCAAGACATTTACTTGTTGTGACATCTATTCTTTTCGTCCCTCAAGACTGGCATCTCTGAGTATCTGCATCTTCACAGTACCTTAAGTATACGAAGTAGAACACACATAACATACCGTATGGTATAGCCACGTACCCAAGGTCTTGACTCTGCATATGTATGTTAACTTTCAAAGTTTTGGTCCAATCATCAAATAATGATCAGCAGCACTACTTCGAAAACAATCTGGACAAAGTCAAATGCCTGGTGCGGCAGATGCAGGAACAAGGCCAACGATTGTCAGACCCTTGAACAAGACGCTGTCATCGACCGTCATGGCTACCTACAGTTGCGGCCCGGGCCGATCTCACGTTACACACTGTAGCAGAATCTGACACAAAGTTTAAGATTTCTTAAGATTTCTTCTTCTTTTGATCTCTACCGTATAAGACGGTAGACATCTTAGTCTATTGACACGCTCATGTTATCAAAACTCTTGACATGGTCTATACCTAGGCTGGCGATCTTGACCAGCACCCAAATAATCACAACCAAAACTCCGGATATCGCTCTTCTTCAAGTTCATCGATAATATGATGACCAATTTCACTCCTCGCATAATTCCTTCATAGGCATCTCAAGCGGCTCTCTGTCATATTTCGACCACTTATTCCTGGTTTGTAGGCTTAAAGGTCCAGCGCTGGTTCTCAGTACCCTGGGCGAAAGGAACACCGAGTTCAAATAGTCGGAGAACGACATCGGAAAAGTCCTTGAAGAAGGCATCGTTATCCTTGGCGTACTTCTCGACCCAAGGCTTGAACTTCTTGTCCTCGATCAAGGCAATATCGCTAGGAAGCATCATCAGAGACTTGGTAGACTTGTCTTCGTACTGGGCAGGTCCATTCCACTTCTTCCACTGCCACTTCTCTTCAACTAGGAGGCGGAAGTAGTCATTTGTCAGAACGGTAGGGGAGAAAGTCCAGGGACCCTCGTAGCCGGACCGGTCAGTGTGGCAGCGACCAAGAGCGTGGGCGCCGGAAAGAGCGACAATCTCCTGATCGTTGAAGCCCATACGGTAGAAAATGTCTCGGAGATGTCCAGAACGCTTTGAGGCGTCGGGAAGACGTCCGTCGGGTGTGCAACCAGAGACATCACGATCAGAGCGACCAGGTCGGTAAGGAATGGCAGGGCCCAGCATTTCTTGGATGGCGCAAACACCAGCAAGGATCCAGAGATCAGAGTAGGTGATCCAAGGGAATTTCTCCTTCACGGGCTCGAGGAAGTTGCGGGCAGCAGCCAGGCCAGCATTGGCACCGTGGTCAGCCTCAGGGGCGAATCGCATGGTGGCACCGTTGCTGCCGCCAGTGCCAGTCTCCTTGTCGTAGGTACCGCTGGCGTGCCAAGCGAGACGTACGAGAACGGGGCCGTAGCTGCCGTCATCATAGTCATCCTTCTCCTCCAGGCGAGCAGCAATCTCGTTGTAAACCTTCTGATAGTCGTCCTTGGTAGGGTTGAAAACCTTGGGGGTAGCGGAAGAAGCACCGTTGGCGTAGAAGTAGTAACCAGCACCACCAGCAACAGCGGCACCAGTCAACCACACCCAGGCGGAAGATGACTTCTGTGCGAGTTCAGAAGAATAGTATCGGCGACCCTGCTGGCGGATGACCTGTCTAGGAGCAATGGCGAAGCCGTTGCGGGTGGCGCGAGTGGCCGCGCGGGCGAACTGTCGGGTAGCGGAGGCCATCTTAAGAGAAAACGTTAGTTACAAGTTGAAGAAAGGCAGTGTTGAGTGTGCTTTTTTATCGAGGCTACCAGGGGGAGCAAGCTTGTCCTAATACTGTAGTGCTCAAGTGTGAACGTACCTTGTATGTGTAAGATTAGGTACAAAGTGGTAAGGCGCTCTGGAAATGTGACTCCAAGGAGGTGTAAAGAGAGGATGGAAGGGGAAGAAGAATGAGTCAAGGTGAGAAGGTCTGTGGCATCTATTAAGAAGGGATGTGTCGGTTGAAGTGGCGGGAAGCCGAGGGCGGAACGGGGACCTGCCGTGTCAGTGCCAGAAAGTCAGGCAGTCCCGACCGTGACTGATAACCTCTGCCGGGGACACGATTCATGGAGGGTTGCCGAACTGGGGCAGGCAGCTTCTGCCCCAAGCCCAAGCCCTTTCCATTTCCGTGCCGGAGTGTTTCGATCTTTGACATGTACGTGATCCGAGATCGGGGAGGCCATGATGAAATTGCTGCTATTCACTGAGGTACAGGTTTGGTGGACTCTTCCTTCAGATAATTACCACAGCCATCGATGTATCCGTACCACGAATTGATTCCTAACATCACCCTCAACTTCCACAGGTACTCTCGCCTCGGAGCTGTACCCGGCTTCATGAACCGGCGCCATGTCTTGAAATTGAACATCAGCAATTGGCCAATTTGATATCTCAGCCCCATTTCTTTTATCGAACCTGGCGGGGATGATGCTCTTTGGATCGGGTGGAGTCGGTGGAGATCCTTGGTAATGAAGATTCTCTCGCCTCTGAGAGGTTGCTAATACTTGAGGCCTGTCGAGGGACAGCAGGGGTCATTCTTCGAAGCATTCTGCGTTATGCCCGTTTATGATTTAGTAAACAATTCGACATGAGGCTCATGAGACAAGTCGTCTAAAAACGGTTGCCATGTGTCAGGCCAAAAAGGGGACGCCCCTCGGCTGTGAGCCACGAGGCGACCAACCATCAGAGTTCAACTAGTCGAATTCGGAGAGACAAGAGAAAATTTCTGATGGATTGGGACCCTGAAAGTAACCCTCCATTACAGAACCCCAACGCCTCATCAGCTAACGCACGGAGATCATCAGTCAGCACGGCGTGGCACCCGAATCGAAATAGGACGTCGGTCTCTGATTGTTTCAACATCAATTCTGGTACCAAGGATCAGACCAGAGCGTCGTTATGATGGAATAACTCTCTTTTGGTTGGATTATCTCCCTGAATGAAATCTTTGATATCGAAAGAAGATTTGTCATTGTATGTTGCTTCCAGGTACAAGCGCAGCAACGCCCTCCATAAGCGGGTACTTATGGAATCTTTTCTCGACAACAGGGGTCTACCCCAAAGATTCCAAATCGCTTCTCGCATGTGATTTCGTCATATCAGCAAATTACAACTTACTCTAGACCATGTAATTAGCTTAACAGCCACTTTGAAGCTACAGTCAGATTCTAATACAACAGCCAGCATATGTTTGACCACATGAATACGTCCAATCACTTTTGGCCGCTGTTCTACTCTCCAAGCAATCATCTACAAACTCATGAATTTCCCTTTGTCAGACTTGCAGACTCTCGGCCTCCCTAGGTACATCAGTAGCCATGATTGTTTTTTATCGAATTGTTCAAGATCCCGAATCCCGGAGACAAAATCTCTCCGACAATCCTCCGGTGGGGACAGAGCATCTCTCTGGAAGTTGGCGAGTGTTGTCAATGGCCGCTTATAATACATGTACTTGTAAGAAGCTAATGCAAGTGCTCGTTACCCCACAAGATCCAGGCCAGACACCAGTTCAATGTTCCACTCATCAACCACTTCATGCTCAAGGATATATATAGATCTCGTCTACAACTTGTGATATGTTATCAAGAAGAATCCTCTGCCCGTCAAATTAAGGCAACTTCCAGCTTTCAAAACTCAGCAATATGCTGAGTAGCCATACCTTATCCTCCAGGTTCGTCCAAGCCACATCTGCTATTGTATATGCAGGGGCGCCGTTTCGTTTATAGTACAACTCGAGTGTCCCACACTTGATTAAGTCCTCCTGGATACCAGCGCCTCGAACACCTTTCACGTCCAGTTCTGTCCATCATATTTTTCGCCCTCAGTTGAAGTCTGCGTTGCCCTGCGCATCAGCGTCTGGTTCACCATGAGTCTCGTAGAAGTGAGAGTACTGGGCCTCGGCCCTCTGCTTGCTGGCCTCGTCCAGCTCTCCCTTTGCAGCCATATTCTCCTTGCCGCTGCCGGTAGAAAGTTTGGCTACCGACGATGGCCTTTAGATTGTTAGTTGGTTTTCAATAGTATCAGAGAGCATATCAACTTACCCAAAGATTTCTCTGTCGATTTGCAAGAATACCTTCATGGCATCCTTGTTGCCTCTCTCGATCAAGTACGTGAGATATACTTGGGTCAAGTCCTTCTTGACTGATGGGGAGAGTCGGCTTCGTTCTCGAAGCTCGTCGAATACTTTCTTCATGCGCTCGCTGTGTTGAGCCTCATTCTCGGGGCTCGTTGGCTGATCCAACTCAAAGTTGAACCATCGATCCCAGAATAACCTGCTGTCCGCACACCACTGCACGTTCTTCATAAAAACCCCGCGAGCCTCTTCCACCGCACCCTTGGCTTTCAAGAGCAAAAGAGCCCATTCTGCAACCAAGGCAGCCTTGGTGTACACGTCTACCGTAGCAGAATCGATCTGATCCTTAAATACCTGAATAGCAGCGTCAAGGCCATTCTGCCGTCGCTGGACATTAGCCCACGACACAATGACCTCGACACAGTCTGGTAGCCTCAGAAGGATTGCCTCATGAATGTCAAGAGCAACGTCAACTCGGCCAGCACTTTCTTCGAAGTACGCCCATTGCAGTCTGATGCCTGGTCGACTAACAGGCACAAACATCGTCGAAGCACGTGCATAGATGTTGCGAACTTCCTCTTGCTTGCCTTCCTGACCACTCATCCACCGCGCATATCGAAACCAGAGGTCATCGTAATAGGCGCATGTGACAAGACATCGCTCATACAACGCCACGGTTCGTGTGAAATCACCTTCAGCTTCCTCAAAATCCAGGTATTTGCGCCAGTTTACCAAATCCTTGTGTTCCAAAGCCGTAACGTGAAAATAGGGTCTCTTAATCTCCGATTCGTAGGTCCAGCGCTTTGATACCTCAGTTTGCGTCGCGGTGAAAATTTCGTAGTACATGGCATCAATCTTTGCACGAACATCGCGCTCAATCTCCAGCTCAGCCTTAGGACCACCGCCATAAGCAATTGTTTCAGCCTCGACCTCCGCCCTGAAACGTGAGAGAGCCCCGGCAGACACCACCTCCGTGATGGGTTGATTGTGCGATAGCGATCGAAACCTCTCGTAGTAACGCGCATACTGGTGCATTGGTATGCGAATGATTCGTGCATGGATAGCGTAAATTTTGTCTTGTGCTTCCTGACGCTCTTCATACTCAATGTACTTGTCCCAGAAAGGATGGGCAAGAAAATCGAGTCCCACAAAGGCTGATCCTCGCTCAAAGAGTCTAGAGAAAAAGGTTAGCAAGTGGGCTCATCGCGGAAGGGATAACTCAGGGGAAAGGGTGGAGAGGATTAATACAGAGGGGAAGATGGTTGTGCGAGTGGGTAGCAAAACCGATATCATGTTCTACCGAGCGAGTGCGGGTGACGTGTAACGCAAGGACGACTTTGGAGTTTAGAACGAGCACGGATTGAGCATCAACAGAGCCTGGCAGGGAGCGTGAGAAAGCATCCCGGCTAAAGGGGCTATCGCAGGCATATCTCACCATCAGACACTTTTGATAGCAGAGTGTAGAGCCCTCGCGGATATGTCGACCGAGACCACTAAGGTCAAGCGGGAATACTGCGCCAGAAGGCATGTTAAGGGAAGGGGAAGGAAACCATCCAAATGGAACTTACTCTCTGACGAGGTGTGGGTCATGGGTTGTCTCCATCTTGAAGGAGCAGTAGTCCGTCCACAAGTCGACAGAATTGGTGATGCTTGCGCACCCTCTCTCGTATACCTAAAGCACTCTGTCAGCCGTGTCGCAAGCAACGTTTGGAGTGTACTGACCATTTCAGCAGACTCGGGGCCGGCAATGTTGAACTCCATGTCGGCATATTTCTTCCAGTACCCAAAGAGCAGAGGGAATTTAATGAGGAATCTGTCGTAGGCATCGCGGAAGGTCGCTAGTGCTTGAGGGCTTGAGTTGCGATTCAAGCCACCCTCCAATGTCTCACAAGCTTTGATGAGGTTCTCCCAGTGATCGAAGTTATCGGGATCGGACTCCTGTTTGTTGCGTCAAACGGTCAGTGTTCGAGTTCGAGTTTGAGAAAGAAGAGGAGAATAGACGGGAGCTTACCACCTCAGCATTGTGCTTGCGCACAGTTGCGTACTCCTCATCGGAGCCGAAATGACCGAAGTCGCTCATGACGTTGGATTGTTTAGTGCTTCGTCTCCCAGAATCGCGCAATTTAATTGATATTAGGAAATTGGCGATAAATGTTCGATCTCGCGGTGCGGGTTTGAAGTTGAGAGGTTTGCAGATAGGAGATGACGCTTGAGGCTCACGTCTGTCGCGAAAGGCAGGGGCTGGTAGTTCGCGCCGCAGACATGCTCTTTTTTTCCAGGTACTTTCTGGGTTAGTCACTGGCCAAAGAACTTCGGATGCACGTGCTCACGTCAAGACGCGCAAAATAGTCGTAAATTGGTGCTACCAGGGAATTTGATGCAAGCAGGTCTGTACTTGTCCAGCAAGTCTCCGCAATCGACACGGGTCTTCAGATCCAATCCGGGCCAACAATTTGCCGTTCTCAGGATGACTCAGCGTCAAGAAAGCTCGCAGATATTTTTAGCGAAGCCGTGCAAGAAGAAGAATTCTTCATTTTTTCCTCTATCCTAAAATGGGCTTATGATGATTCTCACATAAACATATGATAGGAAGAGAATGAACGCTCTCTTTTAGAGAGCATGATCTCAATTTCGAATCTGAAGCTCCCTTGTCATTTTGTTTCTATCGTTGCGCGACGGTCTGCGATTCTCGACAATACCATATATAATCTTGTGTCTCATGACAAGATCACATATCACGGATCTTGCACATGTCTTGCGGGCCACTTTTTTCTTTTTAGATACCTACCTCACATCTTTATCATGTTATATGGTGACCTTTCAACGGGCTGGGCTGTCTTCATGGGACTGTCTTTGCATCTTTTTGGGGCAACTCTTCTCTCCAAGCCAAATTAAACACTTAGGAGGGTATATACGAAGCTTGCTGGTCCGGCCAGAATTCGTGGCAAAGTCTCGTAGCCTGATATGAGGTTTTATTACCATCCTATATCTTGCCAGAGGTTGATGTTTTGTTTTAACATTGGTAGCAAAAAGCCTGCCAAATTGTAGCTATCACTGATCCTGCAGAGGTACTTGGTCCTAACCTTCACAAGTTAAAAGCCAATGCACAAACTTCGCGTTCATGACGTTATCCAAGAGTTTCTCACCCACCGCATCATGGACGATGGGCTTGCATGATAATAATGTATCGTGCTCAGATGCTTCATGCCAAAGCTCGAAGATCCAATATGTGGCTATCCGTACATAGATTGGATGCCAATGGTGGGGCTTCGTCCACTGGCTACCTAATTAGCAGTCAGGGGTCCCTCATCATGGTACCCCAGCTGAGAAACGTCATTTGTAGAGCGTCCAGTCCAATCCAGCACCTCTTACATTTGTCTAACGCCCAAAGCTCAAAACTTCATCCAAACATTGGCTGAACCCTACAGAGCCCAACTACGTCCGCCTGAAAGTATCCTGTCTTTAAAATTTATCTTACACTTCCAATCAATCATGAGTCAAAAGAGATATTGAAATCATTTCGCATTCGCAAGTGCAGTCCTATCGTGGACACGTTGACCTTGCATCCTCTATCCATTCCATGTTATCCTACTGAACAATACACGATGGAATATTCCTCAGGGGCCTACTCTTCCCAGGCTCCCTCTCCCGAAAAGTCGTGCGAGCTCTACATACGCGACTATCCTCATCGATCCATCGCCATTGTTTCAACCTTACACACTCTGATTTTTCGATATACTACCTCCACCAGTGAAGCCATCGCGAACGGCTCGCTTACATCCTTAGCTGCGTCTACGAGGAGCCGCGGAAACCCCGGCGAAGCTTTGGTATCGAAATGCATGGTCGAGTTCGCACCTGTATCGAGGCATTTGCTGCAGGACTATCGCCGTCTGACACATCGACCGATATACGGGACACTAGGCTTGATCACAGTTAACAGCGAGGTCTTCCTATCCGTCATTACGCATGCGACACGTGCTGCCACCTTGCGTCCTGGCGAGACTGTTGAACGTATAAACGGAGTAGCGTTCTACTGCCTGAGTAGCGCGGACTACGACGATGTTGTTCCTCTCGAATCACTTGATCCGGAGTTTTCGGATTCTGCATCGGTGCAATCTGGTCCCTATGGGCAAGGCCTTGGTCGAAGAGAAGTTACCGTGGAGCACCCATGTCATGAGCTTCGCAACCTATTAAGCAACGGAACATTTTACTACAGTACAGATTTCGATCTCACAAACCGGCTTCAGGACAGGTTCGTTGTTAACTGATTCAGTACAGCATTAGACTGACAACAAATAGACCAATCAATTCCAACTCGTTCGAAATCGACAATTTTGACGATGGGTTTCTTTGGAACTCGTTCATGATTAGTCCTCTTGTCGAGTTTCGTTCCCGTCTCATGCCTAATGAACGAGCTGCACTTGATTCGTCACGAATACTGACATCAGCAATTCGTGGTTTCTGTAAAACCATGACAATTCCGCTAAGCTCTTCGCCCCTGAAGAATCTCAAGTCAGGAATGCCTTCTTTTATGACTCTCATATCTCGACTATCCTGTCGCAGAGCTGGAACTCGCTTCAACTCACGAGGTATTGATGATGATGGGCACGTGGCAAACTTTGTTGAGACTGAAACCACTTTCTGGAGCCCAGCAGGAACCATGTTCTCCTATGCTCAAGTGCGCGGATCAGTGCCTGTCTTTTGGGAGCAAGCCGCCGACCTCATTCCCGGTCGGCAGAAGATCACAGTCACCAGATCTCCCGACGGGACACAGCCGGCCTTCAACAAACATTTTGAGGAGCTCGAGCAATCGTACGGAGCTGTCCATGTCATCAATCTTCTTAGTGAGACAAAGCCTGGCGAGGTTGAGCTCAGTACACTCTACCACAATGGTATCAAACACTGTCCATTAAGCCGTGCTGGCCCAGACGGATCTTTGGATCATGCTCTTTTGCGAGAAACCAATTACGATTTCCATGCAGAAACAAAAGGGCCAGCGGGATATGAGGCTGCCCGAGATATTCGCCGCTATATTGAGGACTCTACGGACGGTTTTGCCTACTTTCTTGCGGAGGAGACAAGCGAACCGAGATACGACCATGATGGCTCTGGACAAGCTCGTATGGTGGTTGTGCTTCTTCAGGAGGGTGTCTTCCGAACCAATTGTCTGGACTGCCTTGATCGAACTAATCTTGTACAGACCATGATCTCACAGATGGCAGTTGAGGCCTTTCTTGGGCACCGGGGTGAATTTGCTGCCTCTGACTTCTGGATGAGACATTCCAGTCTCTGGGCAGACAACGGCGACTCTTTGTCCAAAACCTATGCTGGGACAGGCGCGCTCAAGTCATCTTTCACGCGTCATGGAAAGATGTCTCTTGCAGGGGCTGTGGCTGACGTACGAAAGTCTGTCCAACGTATCTATCACAACAACTTCCTCGACCCTTCTCGTCAAATCACTATTGACATGCTTTTGGGTCGCCTCGTTGGACAAGCACCGGTCCTTCTGTTCGATCCCATCAGCGATTTTGTTTCAACAGAACTGTCCAAGAGGAGCAGCGAGTTCACGTCATACAATAGCATCACCATATGGGTTGGCACATTCAACCTCAATGGCCGTACCGAAGGCGTCGATGATGATCTTGGCCCTTGGTTATTCCCGGAGACCTTGGGAGCTGCGCAGCCGGACATCTATGTTGTTGGTTTTCAAGAAATTGTGGAGCTCAGTCCGCAACAGATCATGAACAGTGACCCATCACGGAAGAACCTATGGGAGCAGGCCGTGAAGCGCAATCTTAACGATCGACAAAAGCGGTTGGGGGGTGAGAGGTATGTGTTGCTACGGAGCGGGCAGCTGGTTGGAGCAGCACTCTGCATTTTTGTAAAGACGCCCAGTCTGGCCAACATTAAGAACGTGGAGGGTAGCGTGAAAAAGACTGGTATGTCTGGCATGGCTGGAAACAAGGGTGCTGTGGCGATCCGATTCGACTATGCCAACACTCGTATATGTTTTGTCACGGCGCATCTGGCGGCTGGCTTTTCAAACTACGATGAACGCAACCGGGATTATGCAACAATCCATCACGGTTTGCGCTTCCAGCGGAACCGGGGAATCGATGATCATGGTAAGGACTCTTGGTACTGTGTTCGCTGAATTCACACATACTGACAAAAACAGACGCCGTCATCTGGTTGGGCGACTTCAACTATCGCATTGGGCTCAACTCGGAAACCACGCGTGCGTTGGTGAAGAAGCGTGACTTTGAGACGCTATACGAGAATGATCAGCTCAATCTGCAGATGGTAGCTGGATTATCGTTCCCCTTTTATTCTGAAGCTCGCATCACGTTCCCTCCGACGTACAAGTTTGACATAGGAACCGATGACTATGATACCTCGTAAGTGCACTTTCATGTATCGGTGCTTGTACTTCACGAATTTTGACGATAATACAGTGAGAAAGCTCGCATTCCCGCGTGGACGGATCGCATTCTCAGGAAGGGTTCCAACCTCAGACAGATCTTGTATAACTCAGCACCTCTCAAATTCTCAGATCACCGACCTGTCCACGCTGCCTTCGAATGCAGGGTGAGCATCGTGGATGAGCAGCTGCGAGACAAGATCAGTAAGGAGTTGTATCACCGTCGAAAGGCCGAGGTCGGAGACGCAACAGCTCATCTTGGCACTGGCGAGGACAGCGATGATGAAGATCTCATTGGCTACGATTCTATCGAGCCAGGGCTTCCTCCCGCGAGTTCGGATCGCCAGAAGTGGTGGCTCGACAACAAGCAGCCCGCTCGTGCCGCTGTACCTGTGCCCAAATCCAGGAACGGGCAAGCCGTGGGACTCAATCCCAATCGTCCTTCGAATCCTTTTGGTCTTACTGAAGAGCCGGACTGGATCTCTATTCCAAGATCGTCGTCGAAGGCATCTCTGTCCAGCATGTCCAGTTCACCATTTGAAAAAGTCAACTTGCCCAACGTCATGGCATCGGGGTCGAGTATTCAACCCCGAAAGCTGCCACCCCCATATGACCCGTCAGCATTGCCAGCTAAGGTCGGGCGCACGAATCTCCTAGATGACAATGCTCCTTTAGGCCATGTCGAGACGCCACCTCCGCCACCACCCCCGCGACGAGGAACATCAGGAGTAGCAGCAATGGGACAGGCACCACCGAGCAACGGGTTTGGTCTTAATAGGGTGCAGACTCAACCGCTACCTCCGCCTCTTCGGCCTACATCGGCAGCTTCTCATGCGTCCCAGTTCTCGCAGAACAGCAAGGCTGGGAAACCTGCGCCGCCGGTAGCAAAGAAGCCTGCACATCTGACCACGACGTCGCCAAGCTCAAGCCCAGCACTGAGCCAGAGTGCCATGGATGACGAATTTCGGCCACCGCTGCCAACAAGGGCTCACACCGGAGGTCTCACAGGAAGTCCTCACTCACAGGGCATCGGAGCCGCCTCACGGAAGCCCGTAGCACCTCCGAAGCCTGGCATGAACGGAACTGGTGCAAAACCGTCTAGCTCGATCGGAGCGGTAGGGCTGCCCGGTATGACAGGCGGAGTGCCATCTCGCCGGGCAGCACCGCCAGTACAGCCCAAGCCGCAGTTACCGCAACAGGACCAAAACCAGCATCAACGGCAAGGATCTACGGATCTATTAGGATCTCTGGGTGAGGGTCAAGAGGTAGGAGGGTGGGAAACGCTGAAGCCGAACACAAGAGCATAGGAAAAGTGAGTTTGGTTTGCAGGTCTAGCTTAGTTTAGTTATTGGATGCAAGGCGTTGGGAAGCGTTTTGATGGGCTTGAATCAGTTGTGGAGGTGTGGCTTGGGTTATGACAATGGTTGTACCTTTAGTATAAGAGTAAAAAGTACAAGTACGACTTGGCTATCGTCTCAGACATTCGCCAGCTGATGTTGTTATTTCTGGTGGTGTTTTTATGTTTCACAGCATGTGAGCCAGCAACTGAATCATGTGTCGCCCGATTCGTCTAACCACGAGTCGGTAAAGAAAAGCCCCTAGATGGGAGTAGCGGCGTGTTTCGGCGGGTGATGCATTACTGTGGTGGCCACTTGGTAGTTGTAATGTAATGTACCTACCTAGGTAGGTAAAATTGCTACCCTGGAGGGGCAAGGTGGAGGGATTTATTGTACAGTACGTAGTAGAGATCTAGGCCTCATGACCAAGCCCCGCAGATGGAGACCTCCAATGAAATAATTCTCGGTATCTGGCGGGCGTGAAGGGTCTGATCTGATTGTTTTGTCAGAATTACTCTGCTGACTCTTTGGGCTTAACGTTAAGTGGTCGGCACGAACCTTTGGTCCCCGTCACCGACACTTTCGATACTAGGTAGGTAGGTAGGTACAGTATCCACAGTTCAGTTGAGGTAAAGTACCCAGCGTTACTGAGGCTGCAGCGCTCCATGCACTGCATCGTAGGGAGGTGCATGCAGGAAGGACACTGGATGGTAGCGCTCCATGGCTGCCGTAGGTTACCGTTCACGCTGCACTCTTCCCTTCCCTTCCCTGTTGTGAGCACGAGACCTTGGTTGACCTTGGACGATCTAGACCAGCGCTGATCATTTATGTATCAATCATATCACATCCATCCTTGTACGGATATGTACTTGGCCTAAACCACACACACTCTCTCTCTTCCTTCGTCTCTTTTTGTCTTCCTCTTCCTCTATCTCTGATGCTCTCCTGAGATGCCCTCAATTCCCAATCTCAGTCCTCGATAACCTCAGACTCAACCTCAACCTAAGACGTCCAGCCACCTACTTATCATACCTTGGTAGTATACATAGAACCTAATTCATCCTTAGCCCGCGCTCAGAAACCCGCCCCTCTCTCTTTCCCGAAGCCAAAGAGATCGTCCCCGGTCCGTGATTTCCTTAGCTCCAATCACTTTTGAACCGAACCTACCTTACCTTACCTTGCTTGACCTCGCCTTGCCTCTCTTATTTCTAAACCCTTGATCGCAATTTCTCCTTTTCCCTTCTCACAAAGAGAACCTCTAGTCTGGGTTGTTTGCTTTTTTCTTTCTTGGTCCTCGGGAACATCGTCACAGGCCATCGCAATCAGGCCTCATCTGTCTGGTCTCGAGTGTTTGAGTCTTGGAGACAACACAAACCCCAGATCCAAATCCAGATCCAGCTCCAGCTCCAGCACACTCAGGCCCTTGGATAGTACGATTTCGTATGATCTGCACGAGTCATTGGCGTACACGGATGAAATCGCTGGACGACGCTCAAAAACAAAGATTGTCAATGAGCTACTGATATATATATATATATATATATATTTTTTTGACGTCCTCATCGTCCGCTTCTCATCATCACCAACGGCAGACCATTCATTTGATGGCAAGCTTCACAATTCCGACTGGCCTCGGACTAATATCACACAATACGCATTGAGCCTCTCAATCCAACATCTATCTCCTTACGGATCCCATTGCCCAATCACAACGAATTAATCAATTGCTCCTATCAACATCAGCTTCAACAGTAAAAGAACCAGCCATGGCCGATAATTCAGATCACCGAACCAAGATCAACCCCCTCATGCCTCCTGCAAAGCAAGAGCGCATTCACATCTGGCGCACCGAAGTCGCTTCAGCCCTACACCTCCCCACGGCCCCGTCACTATCATCATCACTCTCATCTTCATCCGCCGCAACTCCAGACCCCGACCCAGATACTTCGTTTGCTACACCTCCATCACCTGCTGGTTCCAAACCCCGAAGCTTGTGGAAGCGCATCAGCTGGCGCTTTGGGCCCAAGAGACGCACCGCTGCCAACATGGCTGCCGCCGCCGCCGAGCTTCCCCCAGATGGCCGTACGGCCATGTACCGCGGACTTGAGAACAGGGTGGCTCGCGGAGAGGACGCGAGGGGCGACGAAGGCGGCATTCTGGAGAGGGATAGCGAAGAAGGAAATGGCTTGAAGGAGAAGCAAGAGAGGTTGGCTCGAGCAGCCAGGTTACTCAACCGTCGCATCGAGGAACGGTGACAGCGTCGCCAATGGACTGACGCATCAGCACCCGCTACCAAGCAAGGAATGCGTCTGTCAGGTTTGCTTACGAACGGCTCGGTGCCAGCATTACATACTTCTTAATAGGCAGCCGGGGCCATGTCGACATGTGTCATGATATAGCATTTATTCTTCATTAATCAATGTCCTTAACAGACAATTCCACGTACCCAGACTAGCATGCACGTGTAAACCAATCTTTCTAATCTCAGGTACGAGAGACTATCACATTCGACACTTGTCCCGCCCGACATTGATGTTAAACATATGCAAACTTCGGAAACCCCCTTAGCGGGCGGCTCGCGAATGGAAAGACGGAACACGAGCGCTGGGAAGATGCAACAGTACAACATCAGGAAAATGTCAGTAGAGAACAAACGTCACCAGTGCAGAACTCTGAGAGGCTTCAGATCGGAAAAGCCAAGGGGCAGCTTATACCGCCACTTTTTTCTCGGTACCCGTGAACATGAATGTAGAGGGGGTTAATTTTTGGGGACAAGTCTTTGTTTAGGGGCAGCGGAAACAATTCATCTCTCCATTGCCTCTCTTCAGGGGGGTTGCGTTTGAGAACGAACCAATAGACATGAACAGAAAAACATAAAAGACATAAGACAATTGGGGAAAAGCGTTAACATGAGAAAGCCTTCTTCGTGACGACCCATCAAGACGGGCTAAGCCCTGTCCACGTTCTTAATGACCAACGAGACGGGGATTGAGAGATACACATATGTTAGGTGCGGAAAGTAGGCCAAAGATAAAAGATGTGTGAAAAGGGGAGGAAACTTTGCGATTTATCTGCCAGGTAGAAAAGAGAGGAAAAAAAGACAAATAGCCGTCATCACTGAGTGTTGGCGGATCGAATTTTCCTGCTCCCTTCTTCCCTTCTTACTAGTCCGACGGACAAAACAAGATGAAAGATTCCACGCCATACACTCTCCCTTGCCAGAAAACCAGACCCTTTGTGATTCCTCCCTCTCCATCGCCATGGGAAAAAAGCAACGCACCGCGCAAAAAGAAGAAGCCTCGTACTATCATCCAGCCCGCCCAAGACAGGCCCAGCTATCCGTGTGTCCGGGGGCAGACAAGTGTAACCGGGGCAAGAATACGTCTCGGTTCCTATATGCCGAGACGCATGTGGTATCGAGGGGGATTATTGACAGATTTAGGAGGCAGCAGCAGGCGCAGGCTCCTCAGCAGGAGCGGCGGCAGGCTCAGCGGGCTTGGCAGCCTCGCCCTCCTCCTTCTTGACAGCATCGGCAGCACCAGCGGCCTCGCCCTCAGCGCTGTCGCTAGAAGTCCAGAGGGTGAGGTTGTCTCGGAGGAGCTGCATGATCAGGGTGCTGTCGCGGTAGGACTCCTCAGAGAGGGAGTCGAGCTCGGCAATAGCATCGTCGAAGGCCTGCTTCGCGAGGTGGCAAGCACGGTCGGGGGAGTTCAAGATCTCGTAGTAGAAGACGGAGAAGTTGAGAGCGAGACCCAGACGGATGGGGTGAGTGGGAGTGAGCTCAGTCTGGGCAACATCGGTAGCGCTCTGTGGTTGGGCAAAACTTGTCAGCGAGGGGCACCAGCGGCCCGGATCTTGCGGCATGTGACGGAGGTGGGGGTAGGTTGGGTTTTAATTAGCCTTACCTTATAAGCATCGTGGGCAGCGGTAGCAGCACCCTTGCGCTTCTCACCAGAGGCAAATTCAGCGAGGTAACGGTGGTAGTCACCCTTCCTATTCATCAGAAAGAAACACGGTCAGCTTCTTGATAACTAAATTAAGAAATGGTGTGCTTTTCTTTTCATTTTTTTCATTTTTTTTTTTCGGCGGTGGAAAAAGCACGCATGTAGCGAGATGGGTGTAGTGCTGCGTGAGCGAGCACAAAAAGGGCGGAAAGACGAGGGGCCTCAGGCTTGAGGCGGGGAAGATAAAAACGCACATCTTGTGGTAGAAGACCTTGGACTCGCCGGTGGCGGCGTTGGGGATGAGGAAGTCGTCGAGGACATCGAGAACATCCTGGCAAACCTTCTCGAGCTCGGTCTCGATCTTGTTGCGGTAGTCCTTGATGGTGGAGACGTGCTTGTCGGAGCCCTTAGATTCCTCCTTCTGCTCGATCGAGGAGATGATGCGCCACGAGGCACGTCGGGTGCCGACAACGTTCTTGTAGGCGACGCTGAGGAGGTTACGCTCGTCAACGGTGAGCTCTCCGCCCAGCTTAGCCACCTCCTTCATGTAGGTGACCATCTCATCGTAGCGCTCGGCCTGTTCGCAGAGGCGGGCCAGGAAGGTCTTGCTATAGTGAGTAACACGTACGATGTCAGCGATACGATGTCCTTTCAAGGGGATCTGGATTCCTAAGCGAGCTGGACGAGCCAAAGCATTGGCAGGGCACCGATAGCGTCGGAAGAGATCCGGGAGGGTTTGTTGTAGACTAACCTTTCACGCTATCACACCATGAGAGTCAGCATCAAGCATTTTGATTAGAAAGATGGGGATGAGGAGATGAGCAGGGAGGGGGAGGGGAGGGAATCGAGAAACACCGCCTGATGACAAGTTGAGAGAGCCTCTAGATGATCGCAAGCTACATAACCGAGAGTTCAAGGCCACGGACGAATCGTGGATTTCGAGGAGGAATCTCATGGTGTTGTCACCGGTTGTCAATGTTGGGCTTCGATTGAGGGGTTGTGCAGCCTTCGGCGGGACAGGAGGCCGAGAGGGAAAAAGGGTAGAGCATCTCTAGAGAAGAATGGAGAAACCGGGAGGGAGAATACATACCTCGGTGGCCATTTTGGAAGATATTGGGAATTGTTTGATAAGAAAAAAGGAAGTGGAAGTAGTCGTGACAGGGAGAAGAGAGGTTGAGTGAGAGATTGAATTTTTGAGGTTGAGAGTTGGGGGGCGCGTAGGGAGAGGGATGAGTAGAGGTAAGGTAAAGTAAGGTAAGGTACCTTAGGTAGAGAGACCAGTGACTGGATTGGACTGAGGTGTAGTTAGGCGGGTCAAGCGTTGGGTGAATGAGCGAGGTAGAGGTACGTATATTGCGCGGGCATTAGAATTGGATTTTTGGCAGCGCCCTGTACTAATGGAATGGGACGCATGGGAGCCAGCCGGACAGGCAGCGAGCAGCCCCCCCAATGGATCGTTTCTAGGGGTGTATCGCCCAAGGAACAGCCTGGCCCGGGCTGTTGGCCTCTGGGCCTGTGACTCCCACTTCTTGGTAACTGTTTAACCCGCATATCGACATTAGTGCACCACAAACCCAGTCACCGCTCTAATAATGAATGGATCTTTTCAAGACAACCGACAGTGCCATTAACTGGAGAGAGAGGAGAAAATAGGGGAGCCGATATGATCTCCCCGTTTAGCGGAACATGTCCCCGTTGAAAAGTCCAGACGGAACCCGGTGCGCCATAGCTGCCCGCCTCATCTAAATTGCAGTGCATGCAATACTGAAGGTAAGGAAGGTCCGGGTCGATTGGAGCAATCCAATCTGAGCCCAGTGTCCGCAGTCTCAGAGACTGCGGAGCTTGGTGTGCTACCTGTAAGTTAGTAGAAACTCAAGGAACCTGGGCTGGGCTTTGTCCTGGCTGGGTCCCAGGCTGCCATGCCATGCCATCCATGCCGGATGTAAACAATGCACAGGGAGCCACGTGAGTGTAAAAAAAAAAAAAAGTGACGACAGAGATGAGCCGCCCTTCCATTGATTTCACCCCTCTTCCACCAAACGAAACAGTTTTCTGGCCGTTGTTTGATGTTTGGTGCTCACTAGCCCTGGCAGTTGACGCCAATCTCTCCTCCAGTTCATTCACGCCTGTGCAGACAGACCCCTTTCCCTACTTTTGATTCACAGGGGATAGTGCTGATATGCACCGTGCTAATGTCTCCTTTACGGCAAGCTGCTTTTTCCAAGAGAAATCACACAATGCTTGTTGTTGTTGTCTCTGCATCATAATAGAGTCAGCCTCATTGGGGCTTATGAGACGACTTCTATTGGGCCCTTGTCCTGGTTATCTCCAGGCCCGCCACGGACGGCAGCACGCATCTTACACACGAATCATGGCTGAACGTCTGAGATCCGAGAGGCTTGACCAGTGATGATCTGTTGTTGTCTGCCTATGACTGCCACTACCGCCAAAAGGCACATGAGAGTCTACCATTCATACGCCTCCATCGTTAGACTTACAGAGCTCACCAGCACATGACAATTATATTTTGCTGGATTACAGGCCGTGAGAGCTTTGCACGAGATGAACTCATTTCCTGGGATCGTCCGTTGTATTAACCGCCCACTCCAGCGTTTAAGAGCTTATCAAACCCAACCACTTCGGTACAGTCTGGACTCTGTGACCCTGATCCTGACTCTGAGACACCTGTTGCGAGATATGTATCAAGCCAAGACCAAAACCACTATCTGAAACCTGGATCAAGATTTCTTACACAATCTAGACAGTCCGTCCACAGCTCTCGCACTTGTGTCCATCAAGAAATAGAACCCCATCCATGGAATTCCTCAGGACTAAGATCCAGTAGAGTAGTACTCTTTGCTGGCCTGGCTGGGCTGGATCAAATCTCAAGATCTGCCCATCTCGCTTTGAACGGGTCAAATCCCTGCCTTATGATTTGACGCTTGACATTCTCATTCCGCTTGCCTGCAACCCCTCCATGTCATATTGCACGCGTCGATTTGTTCATCTTTGACCAGGAACCCGCGAACCTGGATGCGGGAACTGTTTAGCTGGTTAGAGTTTGCTGATATCATGCTCGTTTCAAGAGATTCCACTTTTAAGGACATACTGTAGCTGCCAAGTTCAACTCACTTGTATGCTGTACATAGTCTTGTTCGTTAACAGACCTGGCCGACTCCAATGGGGCCCTTCTTTTTGCAATCTGAAGCTAAATAGCTGCTCTGTCGCTCATCAAACCCCTGCTCAACTGAACCATTTCTCCTCTGATCCCACGGACCCATCTGCAATCATCCGAAGCCCACGTTCCACCAGAGCCGTGGAAACCGGTTTTGCCTCATACAGTACAGACAGCTCAGCAGCAGGAATGTGTATACTCTCTCTCATCTCATTCTTATTATGATGGGTATTTGAGATGATGAACTGTCTGCATTGAAACAAGTCGACCAGGCTGAATAAGTCCGAGTTCCAGTAGCCTTCCCCAAGGTGAAATCTTACTTTCAGGGACTTCTTTTAGCCTGGGACCCCTTCTTTATCACTTGGCATGACTTTGAATAATCCTGGTTCGGCTTGTTTTGGGTGGAGCTTTCCGCTCGGTTTAGCCCGTGGTGAGCGGGACTGGCTGGACTAGGTCACCAGAAAATCGTACAAGGAGGACTTTGAACAACACGTTAGATATACTGGTTGGCACGGAGTAGAAAATATGTTCTCTTCGTCCATATGGTGGTTCTAGAATATGAGTCATTGGGTTTTAGACGCTTGAGACTACATTGGATTTGTCGAATACTTGATGAAAAACATGAGAAATTTGATTTCAAACTTGTTGAAACTCCAGCCCTTCATATGTATTAATCCATTAAGTTCATATGCATGCGATATCTTGAAGCAGGCTTTTCCATATCATCAACGCCTGCTAACCCCAACACAATAAGTTCAAAAAAATCACAGCTCCTCCATTTCCGGTGCTTGGTGCCGTCCTCTGCCCCAATCTGCAGGGTCGCCTCCTGGTACACAGAGGCCGAGTCTCCAGAAGTAGTCCCGATGAGCAAACAGCAGTTGCCATAGCTTGAATCTGGAAGGGAATCCGTTCAACTCTGCCAGTTTGTCCGAGGCCGTTAGAAGGCCCTTGATGTGAAACAAGCGGCGTATCGTCATCCATAACGAGTCGTCTGCCCCGGATATGCATTTCGGATCATTGTCGCCGATACACATGTAAATATCGACTTCGGAAGGGCTGAGATCCTGTTTGGCGATGTATATCTCACCTGCGTGTGACTTGTAGCCCCATTCACCCAGAGGAAGCAGAGGCACGGGGTCTTCCTTGTGAGTAACCCGCCTGTATTGTCGTCCCTCGAGATCTTCTTGGCCATCTAGGTGGAAGACTTCATCGACGAAGCGAGCGAGCCCTTCATTCCCAACTCGGGGCTCACCAAAAGTCGTGACTATGACGTCTTGCCACCCTAGAGATACCTTGAGCTCCAGTGCAGCGAGACAAGCCACGGAACCTCCTAGGCTATGGCCTACAAGCTGAACAGGATAAGAAGGATATTGGAGCCTCAGCTGTCTCAATTGCGGAAGTACAAGGCGTCGAGCATTCTTCCAGGACTGGAGGAACCCCATGTGCACCGTACAATTTGTACATTGATGCTTTGGTTCGTCAGGAGGGCTTTCTTCACCGTGGCCAGGAGACGGGTACGGCACATACTCTTGCGGTACAGTACTCAGATCGACAATCGTATTGGCGATGCTGTAGGTACCGCGGAAGGCCACCACGATAGCAGGCTCACCAGCCATGTAAGCGTCATTGCCTCCGCGTTGTCTCACACCGTGATCAACAGCGATATAGCCGCAACTGTCACTGAGCAAAGGGCCAGTATTCCACGTATTGATGAGATCGAGACTGGGAAACTCGCTGCAGCGCGAGACACAGTCGAAGGGTTTCCTGACTCCCGTAGTGCCAATACAATAGGCAATGTCGACGAGTCGCGATAGACGTTCGAGTGTTGCAAACAAGGGCACGGATATGCCGTAGGGCTTAGTACCAGGACTATTACTGCTGTGCCTGAGTATTGATAATGGGTTGCTAAGAGCGAAGCATGAAGTGATGAGAACCAGCTGAAGAGTCAGTGTCCTCATCGCGTTGACAAATTTGAGTCGCATGGTGTAACGTGGTGCTCTATGCTGATAGTTGCAAAGCCTGAAAAGCTGCAAACGCGTCCATAAATGCGTTGATCTTTTTTTCCCCCTTCCGATATTGGAAACGCCCCCAATCCTCGTTGTGTGTTGTATAATCGACTTATAGTCACGATTCAGAAGGTCTCTGACTTGAGAACGGACGAGATGAGGAAGAGGACGCAATGCATCATCGAGGGATTATTGGGGAGTGTTTGATTTTAGCCTCAACGCACATAATGATGAGAGCTGAAATAGCAGGTAGATCAAGTGAAGAGGTCAAGATCAGGGTTGACAGGTCTCGTGAATGACACTCCAAACTGTTGAGGTCATACGGCACATGTACTAGAATTGGCGGTACCTGTTTAGGCCGACAAATGACCAATGGAAAAGGAGCGCCATTCGTTGCCTCTGTTTAGAGCCGAATGAGGCACTTTGAGTGGTCAATGAGACTACACTACCCCGGATTATAGACCCACTTTACTTCTTTCACGTTGGAGGCGGAAGTCGGCTTTTGTTCCTGAATAAACGATCTTGAAAAAATCATGAACAAATTACATACATTGCTCATATCAATATTTCGAGCCGAATCTCTATTCAGTCCGGTACTAATAGTACATTATCTCTGCCTTTTCCTCGCTTCACTGCCATCCTCATACGTCCAGTTTCGTTTTGTTTTGTCTTGTTATTGTACAAGTTACAAAGTAGCCCGCCTGACAGGTATCGGGCAGGCTGGATTCTGCACGACTCAAGATCACGAGATCTTACTTGTCATAGACCGATTTCTTAGGAAGGAGGAGCCTCCCTCACGGGTTGAAGGCTAGTGAAGGACGACTTCTGGTCTGTCGAGTTGCTGGAGCAGCCGCCAGTCCTGGCACACTTGACGTTGAGAATGATGCTACCACTAGCCTCATATGGTACAGATCTATTAGGCCACTGTCAATGCTTCGTTTTATCTTCAAGATCAAGAATTCAAGACTTACCCATCTTGTTGTTGACAGACCTTCTCCATCATCCATAGCTTTTTGGTATCATCAGTCCAGATGAACTCCACTGCGTCGTTGTCACACGCAAACCGATCTCTGCCTCCCAAGCCTGTGATGGCCTTTGAAGAAGCGTTCTTGTGGCAAGGAGTCGTCAATTTGGTGTCCTGGTCGAAGAATACAAAGTCAAAGCCACTGAGTGTCTTGCCGCTGTCTTTAGACTCTGCCTTGAAGTTCCGGATGCGGTAGGTATCGGGTAGTGTGCAGCCATTGTCTTCAGCACTGGTCTCGAGAAGAGAAAGACTCTGGGGAACTGCGTAGAGATGTGCGGCCCAAGTCGCAGGCAAAGCAGAAAGAAACAAAAGTCCGAGGTGCATTGTGAGAGTATTAGAGGAATGTGGTATGTGTGTCTGGTACGAACTGAGAGTTTGTATACCTATAGTAATTATAGGAGGTATGTTAATTCGTGAAGTTTTATGTTGCCAAACACCAGATTTTCAAGTCGAGACATGACTAGGTAGCGAGGCAGGTAGTTTATTATAAGTCCATCAAAAGCCAGATGGAGAACACGACGTCAGAGCATCAACCGCCCCGAGTGGTTTCTCCTTGCCTTACCGAACACGCGGCCTAGTAACTTATTAAATCGGGCCTGCTCTGGATTCCAGCGCCGTCGTGCAATGCAATCCAATTCCACCCGCAGATCCTTCTGGTCCGCGAGGAGACATGGAGTTGAAGGGATCGGAGGCGAGGATCCAACAACCAGGCAGTGCAATTGATTGGATGCCGATCGCGTTTCATGTTTTGCTGGGTCGGGCCTCGGACGTTCATTATGGAATATCCATGGCCAACTCATTGTTTACGATAGAGCCTCTGTAGCCAAGCGTCTAAGCGTCGAAGTTATTCTTAGCTACAGTACAGATGGCCCGACAAGGCTGTTGCTGCTGTTGAGTGACACAAGACTAGAAAGGTGACATGTTTATGCAAAAGCGTTAGGCTGAGAAGCGATGACTTTCCGATTTCTGCTGGCAGGCCGGTTACATTTTCCATGTTTCGCTTTAACACAAGGAAGATTGGAGGATGCTCCCTTGAAGACTCGGATGTCGATCGCAATGCACAGAGGATCGTCGCACCTTATTTGACCTCCTATCTGGATTTGGAGGCATCCAAGATCATACAGCACCTGGATGAAGATGGCATCTTGCTGGATAAGGCCGGGTATATAGATATTCATGCTGATTCTGGACTATCTGATATTGAGTATGGAAAAGGCTTCCCATAATGTTAATACTGGCCTTCAAGATATGATGCCATATCCGTCTGATTTGAGCATGATCAGCATCGTCGTTTCTTTATGCTTGAAACTCAGAGTTGACGGTTCATGATGCCAAGTGCAGTTCTTTATTTGTATAGATGTATCCGTTTTAGATAGTCTAGTCCTCTTCTGAGCTATGATGAGCCGTCTCTCAACGTCAAATGCCACTTGATGTGGGGTTCGCACAAAATGCAAACCTCGCTACCCTTCGGCACGTGACCCACAGATTCGGCAATTTTGCTTTCGAACCAAGGACCCCCTCGATTTTTCTGATCCTGTTGGAAATATTCTCGTCACCTCACGATCCAACTAACCCATCCAGCAACAATGGCCGCTGAAACCGCTCGATCTGGCCTGGCCGTCGGCCTCAACAAGGGTCACGTACGTCTTTCTGTCGCAGTCTCACCTCGTGGAGGATCTCTGCTTTGTCTTCGCCTTCGCGACGGATGAGGGCTCGACAACCACCCAACTAGCAGACGATGGACGCTGACATTTGTCGCCGATATTACAGAAAACCACTCCCCGTGTCGTCAAGCCCCGTGTTTCCCGAACCAAGGGTCACCTGAGCAAGCGCACCGCTTTCGTCCGTGAGGTCGTCAAGGAGGTTGCTGGGTAAGTCAAACATCATTTGGGATCAGAGGTTGGATTTGGAGGCTGTGGATGGGAGATGCCTGGTATGGGGTTTTGCGCCGCGTGTTCAAGGTCCTGTCGTCGGCATCGACCCTATCCATTGGGGGAGCTTTCAAATACGTGCTCGAACTCTTTTGTTAACCACCATCTTTTACAGCCTTGCCCCCTACGAGCGCCGAGTCATTGAGTTGCTCCGCAACTCTAAGGACAAGCGTGCCCGTAAGCTCGCCAAGAAGAGAGTACGTCGAACCCAGACACCGCAACCACTCCACGATACAAGTACTAACTCGCATCGTAGCTCGGTACCTTCGGTCGTGCCAAGGCCAAGGTCGACGAGCTCCAGCGTGTCATCGCTGAGGCCCGCCGTACTGGTCACTAAATCAACTCGGTTTGATCTGATTTTTTGGGAATCTGGCACCGAACGGGGTTCGCATGGATTGGCGTGGTCACGATTTGATCGATTAAAAAAAAAAATAAACGGCTTGGACGCTCCGTGGCGGGAATTTAGCTGCGGATCACCGGAATACCAACACTTTCAAGAGATTTATGGCGTAATGATCAAGCCATGTTCCAATCTGTCTTCCGTGATGAGTGACGCCTCCCCTTCATTTTTCTAACTTATATCCTTTGAATGCAATATGTATTCATGTCCTATGAATTTCGCTGTTTTGCGCTATGAAAATGTCACCTTAAACCAACGCCACCAATGATCGTTAATGCGAACTCCGCAATGTTTCTAAACTGCCACTATTGTCTATTTCTTGCCCAGCTTGAGCCACTTGGGTATCTTCTTGCCAGTCTTCTCTCCTGAGCCCTCGCCCTTCTCTGTTTGTGCTGGCCGAGCAACAGGTGCTTCCTCTTCTTGATCCTTCGAAGCGATGATCTCAGGCACCTTGACCTGCTGGCCCTTTTGAGCAATGTTGGCCTTGAGGAATGGCTCTTTCCGTGCGGCCGACGGTACGGCATCATCCCAGACCAGGTTAATCAAGGTACGCCCAGACAGTTTGTACGCCTTGATCAATCCATTGCTGGGGCTAGGATCGTCTTTGATCACAATCTTGGTCCCAGGAAGAACAAGATGGAAAGGTTGGTTGTTATGGGCCATAATATGCCGAACAGCATCGTAGAGGAACTGGCCACTGTGAGAGGGACTTACTTCCCAGTCGCTGCTTGTGTTGTCCGGAAATCGAACTTTGACGAGAACAGACTTGATTGCGTTGATTCTTGCGGCCTCTGCAGCAGCCTGTTCTTCCAATTCGCGGTCTGATAGCAGACGCTTGTTCCTCGAATCCCCTTGGAGCCGGGCTTGATGAAGTTGCGCATGAGCGATTGTAGGGGCAAAGTCAGCATCGGTAGCGGGAGCCAAGGCTGCAGCAGGTGTTGTTCCTGAAGGGGCTAGGAAAACGTTGATAGGTGCCAGAGGATCCCCGGGCTGAGAAGAGTCGATGTCCATGCTGTCCTCATGAGCAGCCTTGGGCTCGGTTTCTTGTTGAATGGGAGCTGGGTCTTGTGTCTGTTCTACCTGGTTTTCCGTCATCTGTGAGTCCTGTGTCTCCCTTTGCGCTTGCTCCTCTGGTTTCTGTGCCCCTTGTTCTGGTGCAAGCTCTACCTTTGCAGCTGGCGTTTCTGCCTTCAGGTCTTCATCATCGGTGTCTTTGAAGAACTGACCAATTTCTGTCATTGCATCGTACAGTGTCTTGTCTGTCTTTCGGTAGTCCAATCTAATCAGGACACTCCCTGAGTTGTATCCTAGTTGCGATAGTGTCTTCTGGAAATCAGCAAAGGTTGAAAGCTCTCGTCCCATAATGTTGAGAACAGGTGTTTCATAGTAGAGCTGTCCGCTACCACTCCCTGTATCACCACTCATTTGCGCGATCCCGCGGCCGGTAATATTGATGTTCCTACCATTGCTGGCCTCTCCGCTCTCGAACTGGCGTAGAAGCTTCCATATGGTGAGATCGCTGGGGAATTTTTGAATCAACCGGCCACCGGGTATTTTGCGACCCTCGGGTGGAGGAACTTGGAGGGCGACTTGGATAGCAGACGGTGTTTTCGACTTTTGGACAAGTTCAAGCTTTGCGCCTGGTGACAGACCAGAAGTTCGGAAGGGGACAGATAAATCTACTGTTTTTTGACGGTGTCTATACGTTGATTTCGTTAGCTATTTGCTCAGCGGAAGAGTCTAATTTGAGCATGTGGCACCTACTTGACAAGATATTTATCACTGGAAAGGTTGAGTCTTCTACAAGCTTCCTCCAACACATCAATAAGGTAGGTTCCAGGGTTGACCTTGATAGTAGCTCGCCGTAGGTCGGTGGCTATCACCACGACGTTGGTCGCCATTCTTCGGAAGGTGTAAGTACTAAGAGATGAGGTGTAGGGTTGAAGCTGCACCTGTATTAGACTAACACGAATTCGTTAATAAAGGACAGAATGATCGTGGAGGGATGGATGTTGAGCTCGGTTGGCGGTGATGTAAGCAGGCAGGCGTGTGAGAGTCGAGTGAGGTCGAGTGGTCAACAGCGGGGTTACGTACTGGAAATAGAGGGGCCTCAGCTACCAGGAGACAGCTCCAACAGGCAGCCAGGGCAGCCACGAGTTTCGAGCACCCTCGAATAACTCCTGTCTCTGAGCTGCTAGAAGCTTCTAAATGAACCTCCCAACCTCAAGTACCTGGATTGTTTAGAAACAGAAGACTCAAACCCTCTTTAAATAAGAGCATTAAACAAACAACTACTCACGCTTAGGCAAAACCTGCTATTTGATACCAAACCAGGGTATGCGCATTGTCCTAATGCTCTATTGTCAGGTAACTTTAAAGGTTATGTTAAGTAGTTCACCTGGAAAGTTCTCAATGGTTTCGAGTGCTCAAATTCTTACAGCACCCCTATATGATCATTTGGAATACATGAAAACTTCCTCTGTGAATCAGACATGTGAATCAGACAGAGTCTGATAGCTGTTTTGTTCTAATCATTCCTCTCTTCTCCAAATGCGATTTCGAACTCGACTATGTGTTCGCTTATGTAATTCTGGTAACTGAGCCTCAGTCGCCACAAGTTGTAGGCTACTCTAACGACGTGGATCTGCCTGTACCCGGCCACGCCAGACCGTGTTTGCCTTGCAGCCCGCCCGCCTGTACGTACCACGGACCTTACCTACCTACCTAGCAGCAACCTCATTGCACTGCACCTTCTAACTAGTAGCTCCAGCCCAGTGACGGGAGCTTCAACTGTCCAACTCGCACTCCATCCACTCCACGCCGGCTGCTCTTCTACAACCCCACGGCGCGAAGATACGATACGAATTAGCGACTGCAAAGCTTTCGGCTTCACACAACGAATCACCGCCTTCCTTGTCCCCGAGTTTCTCTCGATAAACCGGCCGCTGGTTGACGTCGATTCCCGACCTCGCATCTACCTTTCTACCTTCAAGAAGCCATCATGGTAGGTTAACCCTCCGACGAGCCAATCTCTTTTTCGCACAAAGCTAACCATGCAACTCAATCAATAGTCATCTCCTTTCTCGATAAGTTCGTCTCGGTCGCCTGTCATCATACCAGCATCCATAGCTAACCTCCCTCTTCCTCCAGACGGCGGCGCCTGTGTTGCCATGGTCGGAAAGGACTGTGTCGCCATCGCATGCGATCTTCGCCTCGGCCTCCAGGCTCTTACTGTGTCCAACAATTTCCCCAAGATCTTCCAGTACGGCGACGTCTTCTTAGGTCTCACTGGCCTGGCTACCGATGTCAACACCGTGAGCGACCTCTTCCGCTACAAGGTCAACATGTACCGCCTGCGTGAGGAGCGCTCCATCGCCCCTCGAACCTTTGCCAATCTCGTTTCCTCATCTCTCTACGAGCGCCGTTTTGGACCTTACTTTGTGTCTCCTGTCGTTGCTGGTCTTGATCCTAAGACTGGCAAGCCTTTTATCTGTGGCTTCGATAGTATTGGCTGTATCGACTTTGCCAAGGACTTCATTGTCTCTGGCACCGCTTCGGAGCAGCTCTTTGGCATGTGCGAGGGTCTCTGGGAGCCTGATCTGGTATGCAAATAATGACAAAGCAGCTATACATCGTCCGAGTTCGGCTGTGACTGTTGCTCCGCTCAAGAGTGAAATGCTGATCATATTACTTATAGGAACCTGATGCCCTTTTTGAGACCATCTCTCAGTCGTTGCTCAACGCTGTTGACCGTGATGCCCTTTCAGGCTGGGGTGCGCACGTTTACATTATTGAGAAGGACAAGGTCACCAAGCGATTACTAAAGGGACGACAGGACTAGAGCGGCGGTGTAATGGACAAATCTACACGAATGGAGCGGGACGGGGAGTGGTTTATGTATCTTGTATGAATAAGTACTCGGCCAATATCAACCGCTGGGTAATGAGAATGCACGTCTTCGTCTTGCCATCAACCCTCTCTGTCACAAGCTTTCGATACTCCAAGGGTGAATGAATTCACGGTTTGATTTAAGTCTGTCAATTGGCCGATATTGTCATTGTCCTCTTCTATGAGGATCGAATACATTGCCATATTCAATATGCAGCTCATCCTACTCGAGCAGGACCGCAAAGGCTTCGCAAGGTGCCAGTTTGGTCTCACCACCGTTTAACTCATCAATTGTTCTTCCAGCAGAGCTGATCAGCACCGCTCGAATCTTGCCAGGCAAAGACCACGCAACTGTATCAGTCGTGAAGTTACATACGACGAGAGCAGTCTCTCCGTTGTCGGCCCTTCGTGAGTATGCAAAGACCTTCTCGTTGGTTTCGTCAACGAGTTGGAAGTTTCCGTATACAAATAGATCTAGGAACTCCTTTCGTCTCTGCAGAACTTTGCGGTAGCAGCTATACACAGAGTTAGGGTCTGAAGTCTGTGATGCAGCGTTGATTTCCTTGTAGTTGTCGTTGACTCTCATCCAAGGCTTAGCATCAGCAGTAGTAAAGCCAGCGTTGGGGCTTGCGTCCCATTGCATGGGAGTTCGGGCATTGTCACGAGACTTCTTCTGATACTCAACCTTGTAGGAGTTTCGAGCCACCTCATCATCGTTTTTGTGAAGACTATGTAGGATGTCAGTGAAATGTGTTTAGCAGCTGGATTCTCCGACTTACTCCCAATGTCGAAGGCAGTCAAGGTCCTTGTATTCTTCCAAGCCCCAGTCCTTGGGGACATTGGTCATCCCAATCTCCTGTCCTTGGTAGATAAAAGGGGTGCCCGACTGGAAACCCAGGAAGATGGCGATAAGCTTCGCACTATCCACCCGATGCTTGGTATTATCGTGAACAAAGCGGCTGACAGCCCGTGGTTGGTCATGGTTCTCTAAGTAAAGGGCGTTCCAGCCTTCATTGTCGTACATGAACTTCTGCCACTTGAGAGTGGTGGATTTGAGCTCCGAAAGGTCCCAGGATCTAGGTGTGAACTTGCCGCCAAAGCCATGATCAAGATCCATCCTGCGAGTTGATCAGCGGCCGATATAATACTGATATTGGAAACCTTGACTTACAACTCAAAGTGGAAAATCATGCTCAACTCTCCACGGTCACCACGGACAGCCTTAATCAACTCACGCTCATCGTGCACACAGGGCATCTCACCCACGCTGAAAGCATCGTACTCTTGCAGAATAGCACCAATCTCTTTGAGAAACTCGTGGCATCGGGGACCACAAGCATAGAACTCATGACCACGAAGTACAGTCTTATCGGAGTCGGGGAATGCCTGGTCCTTACTGACAAAGTTGATGACATCCATGCGGAAACCATCGGTGCCTCTGTCGAGCCAAAAGCGCATGACATCGTGAACTTGTTTTCTGACTGCTGGGTTCTCCCAGTTAAGATCTGGCTGCTGCTTGCAGAAGAGGCAGAGATAGTATTCATCTGTGGTTTCGTCGTACTCCCAGGCACTTCCTTTACAGTCGTCAGCTGGGACACTCAGAATTAGAAGCCCTAGTGTACTCACCTTGGAAATGAGCGTCCCAGTTATTGGGAGGGTGTCTGTTTCCTTCGGAATCATACTTTGCAGGCTTCCAGGTGTACCAATCACGATAGGGGTTGTCCTTGGACTTTCGAGACTCCCTGAACCACTCATGCTGATCACTGGTATGATTCATGACCAGGTCGAGAACGAGCTTCATGCCTCGTTCATGGAGCTTGTCCTTAAGGATATCAACATCTGAGACATCACCATATGGAGGGTCGATTGTGTAATAGTCGCTGATATCGTACCCCTAAGGTTTGTTAATATACAATGCAATATTGTTGGTTTTTCGAAAAGGGAGAAGAAAGGCGGTAACACACCATATCAACCTGAGGGCTCTTGAAGATTGGTGAAAGCCATACGATATCAACCCCCAAGTCTTTGAGGTAATCAACTCGAGAGATAATGCCCTTCAGGTCTCCAACGCCAGAGCCAGTGGAATCTTGGTAAGAAGCAGGGTACACTTGATACACCGAGCTCTCTTTCCACCATGCTCGCAGACTTTGATCCGTGCTACCCATGGCTACAGAGAACTGGGTTGATGCTGGCTCTGGAGGGTGCTACGGTGATATCGTCTGCAGCCTGTTAGTTATATACACATCCACATGGGCTCTCAGCACGTGAGACGGCCGCTCGTGATCAAACATCAACTCACGACAAAACAATTCAAGCCACTTTTCTTCGGCAGTACCGTGCACTTTCACGGTTGTGTCGACAGGAGAACAAAACCCGTGTCATATACGGGAAAAAGATGATATGCAACAGCGCCAATCCAGTAATGAGGCTCGAATCGAATACAGCTGGCGTCGAACTGCAGGGTGTTATGTGCCGTCACACAGCGTCTTGTTGAGCCCTACCGTGAGACAGTTTTTACAGCGAGTCGACCAGTAGAACGACATCGGTAGTTGTCAATCTATTTAATAGGCTTCACGGAGTAATTCCCGGAGAGATTCTGCGGATCGATAGTGGTGACTGGTCTGCCCCTCTCTCCAGGCTAAATTCTTCGCTGGTGAGTGAGATATTTACAGCCAACATGATATGAGATCTGCAACATCATGTTTTTGAAAAGGTTATGATGTGTTCTTATCAGGTTGGTTTGCTTGTCCGGCGTGATGTGGAGCTCCATGTGGGAGATGGTTCACTGTGAGTTGAGAAGGGTTGGCCGATGAAGTTCAAGTGTAGATTATGATGGATCATGCATGCTATTGTTGAGAGAAGAGCAGAACACCTGGACGTGGAAGATAGGACGGAAAGTATACTCAACTCACACAACCCGATACTAGGAGGTAGGCCTAAGGAAGGAAGAAAATTCCCCAACATGATATTCGATTCCATTGTCGCCGACCAGCTTTCGTACCTAGTAGGTAGACTACCCTATCTACCATACCTAAATATTCATAGCCACACTAACAAGATAATCTGCCGTTGTAGTATTCCTATGTAGGAAAACAAAAGCCACCTATCGTCCAAACTCAAAGCGTTGTGTCAACGATAAAGCATGGAGAGGCTGAAAAGGGCTATCCTTGGACCATAGTAACATTAGCATCCGTGTAACCCGTCTTAGCTGTTTTCAAATGCAGCCATTGGATGCATCGGATGCAAAAACAAGGTCGGTCTACCATTGACCCGCAAATGGGGAGTTGATGTATGGGATGTGGAAATAGGTACTCTTGGAAACCAACACGACAATAATATGTAGTTACTGTACATACTGTTGATGACGAGCAAGCGTGGTGATCAAAGAACCGACGATATGTGCCGAATGATTGATTGCAGGAGGAATACAGAGTACGGGTAGATGCGCTATAATATGGACAAGGCTTATCAACGTTACAGTTCAGAGTACGCGAGTTCTCTCGTTTCACGATGTTGCTATAATTAAACCGGACTTCCCTCATCAGACCAATCATCCATACAGAGGTGATAGAATCTGTTTGAGCCATGGAGCATTCCAACTTATTTCCTACCATAGACTACATCACTTTAGTCGTCAGGGGTTGGTCGATTCGAGCAATTTACCATTGCTCACTGCATTCCAATTCCCAAGCCCAAAATATGAATGATGATTATACAGTGTAAGTATGTAGGTCGGTATAGTAGGTTTTCGAGTCACAGCAACCAACCCAACACTATGGATAATGACAGTCTCCTTTGCACAGAACTCAACGTTACAGTCGACTCATGAAGGACCGACCATGGGATTGTGGCACGTGAAATCTGTCTGCAAGGGCAAATACCGATCCCAATAAAGAAACAACAGCTGATTTGCGGAATACGAAAACCGACAAGACACTATCACAAACCCCGGTCCAATACTCTGTACTCTCTAGTCATTGCAGAGGTCTACGTACCAACAAAGGAACCGTAAAAAAGAAACGGGAAAAAGCAAGCAGCGCCTTCAAGACCCTGAATGGGACCGGAGCATGGGTCTCGTTTGTTCTGTACATGGTTAGCATGTCATTTGGTATGTAGCTACTGCAGCCGGGATATTGAGATTCTTTCTTTGCGCACACAAAGGATATGATTTGGGCATTGTTTAATTGTGGATTATTTTGCGAGATGAGAAGATCCGCGATATACAGGGCTTGTTTCTCTGCGAAGTCTCTGGCTGAAGATTGTCTTTGGTTGTTATGCAGCAGCAGCATGTATCCAGCAAACTGGGATTTCCTATGATTTACAAGACAGCTGGAGTCAAAGCAAGTTCAGGTGGTGGACCTATGAGGTTCAATAGACTATAGCGAGCGGCGAGCGTGTGGTACGTGCGATGCCATTTCCGTGTATGTGAGATTGGATGACGCTACCTGAGATTAAGTATTTCCATATCCGTACTGCAAGAGCAAATCAACACTGAGAGCTAGCTGTCTCTAAGCCTAGGGCGTATGTATGCACATGGAATTTGAACAATAGGCGCTTTGCATTTGCATTTGCATTTGCATTTGCTCCTGAACGGGTCATGGACAAACCGGAGACACAGCGTATGCCATTTGCCTGGAAATATGCAACGGGAAGGCAGATTAATTAAAACGGCAAACCATCTATCTTCCTGACAAAAGAGATTTCATTTAGGTAGGAAAAGTAACGTTTATTTAGGCCTTGTCCTGCTTGTACATATGAACAACAACAATATTGTCGATTGTCCAGGCATTTGCTCCACCACAAACAGGGGACTCAGGTACACCTGAATCTTTGAATCGGGCGTACCCGGTGAGTACCTTACCCTCCCTCAGTTAACCCGCCCTGACCTTGCTCATCACACTTTGAGGTCCCGTCGTTAGCCTACTACGTAGGTGCCTTCCAGAGGACAGGGACAGTGAGTACCTGAGTAGTTTAGTGGACGCTGCCCCTGGAACCCAAGACACCTCAGAGACAGACGGCGTTGCTCAACTCAAACTACCTAGGTATCCATGGATAACGCGCTAAGAACCAGCCTCTTTCATCCCGCCCAGACACAGAGGGCAGACCCCAGTCGATCTCACCCGACTCTGCCCCGGACGAAGCTGGAGCGCCAACGACCAAAGCAGCCAGCATTGCGGAAAGTTAGTACATAGGTTCCCATGGATGGATCTTTGGCGACCACGGGCTGGCTGAATGTCCTTGAACCACAGGCACCTACACACACACACACACACACCAACAACATGGAAGTTATACTACGGTAGACAGACCTATTCATTCATCTCTCCATGATAAGGGAGTTACTTACACTGTATTGCACCTTGGCCTTACCTTACCTACAACCCACTCACTCACTCATCCATTCACCGGGCACGCTCTCTGTGACTTTGCCTGGACCTGATTGCCCTCACCCTTGAGCGTCCCTCTTGTCTTCTCATCCTCTGACCCGGGCATCGCCAGGAACAGGGAGCTCCAACTCAGCCTCATACGCCTACCTCTTGTTTCCAGACATGACGTGAACTCACCTACCACATATTCGGTCTACTCCGTACCTTTACCTTTCTTTCCCTTAACCTTACATTGCCTTGTCTTGCCTATTACCTTCCTAGGATATCTCATCTCATCTCAATCTCTAAAATAAAACGACGTACCTTACCTTTCCGCGTATGTCTCTAGCTACTGAGGATCTACCAATCTCACCCACCTTAGTAGCTTTGGAAACCCGTTCATCCCCCGCCGCTCACAGTCACGATTTGCAACCCCGAACCCGAACCCGTCTCTTATACCCATTCTACATTACATACTGACTGGGCCCCTACCTGTGAACAAAACTGAACCAAATTGACGGGGTCTCAAGAGTCTGTTCTCTCGCTAACAAAGTTATCCACCGTGTCTGCTTATGCTTAGCTGCTCCGTGCCTGTCGTCTGTCCTGTCCTCATCCGGACCCTGCCCTACCCATATTATTCCCTATGGCCTAGAGCCCTACCATCAACGCCATCCACGCCCCGGCGACAATGACCAGGAATGAGCCCTTCAACCGCATCGGCTCGATCACGAGCTCTAGCAGAAGCAAAATCAGAGGTAGCAACAACAGCAACAGCAACAGCAACAGCAACAGCAACAGCAACAGCAACAGCAACAGCAACAGCAGAAGCAGAAGCAGAAGCAGAAGAAACAAAAGCAATCATGACAGTCCGAGCACCGCAAGCGCCGAAAGTAGTACATACTCTGCGGTCACCGTGAGGTCCTCGTCACCATCTCAATCGCAATCGCAATCGCAATC